>JASVEL010006044.1:0-190385 GCA_032618575.1 Nicotiana noctiflora
AATTTTAATCACACTTTTGAAATGCAAAGTCACCGGTTTTTACAAAACTAATAAAGTTAAAGCATTTTTCATAAATTATGAATTGAGAACTCGGAAATAAGGAAAATGAATTGTTTTGTGACTTAATTGCTTATCGTGGACCGAGTATGGGATCGGGCCGCACGCCGCAGCTGGTTGATGCGAGGATCGGGCCGCACGCCGCAGCCGTATTGCGCTCGGGCCGCAGGAGCCCCTCGGAGTCCGTACACACCCCAGTGAGCGCCGTCGACGTTAAATGGGATCGGCTACACGCCGTAGCAGTTATGTGCATTGCATTGCATCCGTATTTGTTGGATTACTCTGTGGTAGCCGTATTGTATTATTGTTGCTAGTTCGTAGGAGATTCGGACTGTAGTGTAGCTTCATATCGTGGTATTTTGTGGATTTCTTACTGTCAGCTACATATATATATTTGTTACTCACCGAGTACTTAGTACTCACCCCTACTCCCTGCACCTTTTGTGTGCAGACTCAGGTACACAGGAGCAGTAGACGGACATCTCCAGCGTTTACATTGTCACATCGAGTCGCTGAGGTAGCTGCCTACGTTCGCAGAGCCTAGCTTCTCCTCTCATTCCAGTTGTTATTGTATATTTTGTATTCGGACTTGAGTACTTCTATATCGTACTCTCTATTTCCTGTTGGGTTTTGTTAGAGGCTCTAGACTTGCGACTCCGGATCTTTGGGAGTGTCAGTACTTTTGTTCAGTATTATTATTATTGGAGTTCTTAAACTCATATATTCTTCTTGGGTTGTCCATTTGGGGACTGGTATTGTGTTATAATTAAACTGTTGGTTGGGCTGGCCTAGCTTGATTGTTGGGCGCCATCACGACCGGATTTGGGGTCGTGACAGGTTATGTGCTTTGCATTGCATCTTTATCTGTGAATTATCTCTGATAGTGGTAATGTACTGTTGTTGTTGCTAGTTCGTAGGAGGAATCAGACTGTAGTTTAGCTTCATTATGTGGTATTCTGTGGATTTCTTACTTTCAGCTACTTGTATATATTCATTACTCACTGAGTACTTAGTACTCACCCCTACTCCCTGCACCTTTGTGTGCAGATTCAGGTACACAGGAGGGATAGACGAGCACTCCAGCTTTTATCAGTATTTATCCGAGTTGCTGAGGTAGTTGCTGGCGTTCGCAGGACCTGGCTTCTCTTCTTATTCCAGTTTTCCTTTGTATATACATTATTCATACTTGAGTATTTGGTTTAGATATTGTTATCCGATCATGTTTAGAGGCTATAGACTCGTGACCCTAGATCTTTGGGTGATTATTCAATTTAGCTTTATTGTTGATAATAATATCCGGGTAATTAATTTGAGCTTCATGCTCGGGATGAGAGGGTAAATGGTCGAGCTTTCCTAGTAGTTGTGTCGGGCGCCATCACGACCGAGATTGGGGTCGTGACATAAGTATTTTACTTTTCTCTTTCAAATTCTTGATATTCTGTAATTTGATGACAACAAAGTTTGATTATAACTCTAATGGAGTTATTAAGAAATTACACCCACATGAAGTGGTAAAATTTCTATGTCTTGTCATGATTAAATTCATGTATATTGTGGGCAAAGAATTGAAAACCCGTCCCTTTGAATTTGCTCCATTCTCATTCCCTTTAGAGAATGTGATAGATGTATGTAATAAGTCTGAAAGAAGACAAAATTATTACCATGAATAATCAATGGATATGGACGTGGCAATAGATGGAATTATATCATCATCACTGTGGCAATGAGAACAATAAGGATTCTCAAAATAATCCCACACATTGTGAAAATATTTGTCATCGATTTGACATGAGATTTTATAAAGCACATACACATGACTATGGTCCATTCATGATGTGAATGAGAAAACATCTGATTTATGAATATATATTCGTTTTTGGAAGAATATAAATGTACTAGTGGTAGTGATTACACCATACTCGCCTCTAAAAGGAGGTTTGAGATGATATAAGAAAATAATATCATTATTATGGCATGAATGGCCATTGGTCACGTACCTATTGTACGCCAAAATATTTTGGCAATGTGATTATTAAAGGACAACAATAATGCAAGAAACATATCTTGCATATAATTTTGGCCATGACCATAATGGTATAAGTTTCTCTTTGAAAGAGATATTCACCATATAAGTGTTGATGATTATGTGGTACTATCAATTAATTGAGAGCTATGGAATAGCCAATTACCACTATTTTGGAGAAACACAATTGATTACCAACAAGGTATTGTGTTGTAGTAAGTCTCAAAGAAACATATTCAGTTTCCAAAGTATTCGCGAAAGCGGTTGATTATATTGAGACTATAAATAAAGGAAAGATTTAATATATTCTATTACTACAACTTGTAGCGGGATAATATATATGTAAAAAGCTATCCGCTTTATCTCCAATTTGTACTACATAAACAAAAAAATACCACAATGAAGTGGATATTTTATTGATATAAAACCCATATCATAATAAACTTAGAGTTTATTCATAATTGCATACATCATGGTGTAAATATGAAATTTATCAATATTGATAATTTATTCAGTTGGCATAATTGATTTACCCATATCAATTTAAGTATGATGTGCAAAAATAAAGAGAATTCACATGGGTAAATATTAAAGAACTAGAAAGTTCTTTACGAATTCTTTTATGTGCATGTTCTCATTAATTAATATACCAACTAAAAGTGGGATTGAATCTCATGAATGCTTGAAATATCAAAGGTGAATATGGGGCAGGTTTAAAGGAATGTTGGTTACATAAGATGCATCTATGAGATGGCTACATGTGCAATTATTATTAACCGGCAACCTGGCCGGTATGTGCGATGTAACTTGCTCAATAATTTAATTTAGAGCATATTCCATATATTCTATTCAAGAAGTTCATCTTGATAAGTTGGTTTACATCACAATTGGTTTAGCAAAATAATTTATTGAGTGCCTCCACTTAATAGCTAAATTATTGCTTATGAGAACAAAGTTTATATATATCAGTTTGATATATGTTATATACGAAAGTATATTATTTTCTCCCCTCACAAGTGGTTCAGGGCCAGGAACCAAATAACTCCATCTTATTATTATTGATGTGCGGTGTATATTTTGATTAACACCATAACACACAAAGATAGGTTCTCAAAGTTGAGGAAACAAGTTAATTTTTCTAACATGAGGGGGAGAGAAGATACAACAATTGAGAAAAGTTACATGGAATAAATTATCATTTATATATAGAGATCCTCGAACAAAATAATATGAACTTGAAGTTCATAAAAGGATAATTCATGTGCAATTTATTGCAAAGCATGCGAGACGCATTTGTTGACCCAAATAAAGTAACTATATTCTCATTGCAAATGCTCATATTAAGTCCTAGAAGGACAAAGTCTATGGTAAGCTAAAAGCGTATAGACAATCGGTTTCAAATAAACTTCTTGATAAAGAAGGTGAGCAAATGATCATAATAAAAGAGGCAAGTAATCTAGAAAATCACATGACATAACACTTCATAATAACTCATGAGAGATTCAGGTACATAAATATATGAATGAAGAGATCTCTATATTATGTCATTATAAAGATAAATTGAAACTGATATAAAATCTTTGTCGACATCAATCTTTAAGAAGCTAGTGTACAAGATTGGGATGCGAAGACTTAAGGATATGAATTGATGCTCTCGTCAGGGGAGTTAATGCGCGTTGCACTCTTGTTTCCTTATAAGGGTTTGTCCCACTGGGTTTTCCTTGCGAGGTTTTTAACGAGGCAACCAAAAGGCATATTATTAGATATGTGTACTCTTTTTCCTTTTCTAGATTTTTTTTTCCATTGGGTTTTATTTTAGTTAAGGTTTTAATGAGGCACATTACTTATTGAGTAGACATTCAAGGGGGAGTGTTAAGAATAAAATTCTACTTGGAGTGAATGTGTATCTTGTGGAGAGTTTTACTTTGTGACTAAGTCATAATTTTATAGGTCTTACCCCATTGTAAATTATTCCAAAATTTAATAAGAATTTACTCTCTCTCTCTAGTTCTTCTTTCTTTTATTATTTCATAACATATTTATTATTATCTCAAATTATTTCAATCCATGACACGTTTTCAGTCTATTGAGCTTCGTTGTCCTCCAGCACAATTTCTTTGTCCTTTTTTCTTTTGATTTTTGTTGTAGCTAAATTCCAGCACAATCAATTTCAGACCCTTTCTCCCCTCATCTGAACGTGGTACTCTTTCTCTCTCCTCTTCTCTAAACCCTCTCATTTCAGCAAATCCATCACTTCCTCTATATACTCTCTGTGTTTCAACAGACTTACAAAAATTCTACAGCTTTTGAGAAGTTTCGAGAATCTACCAATGGCGGAATCATCGTCGAAATTTGACCGGCCGAGCTCTCCTTCTTCTTGTTCCGGCGAAGTTTCCGTCGCCGTTGAGAAGGACGTTAGTTATGAAAATGGCAGTAACACTGGTGGTGGTGAAGGTGCTGGCGTGGACAATAGAGAGTCGGTTGGTGGTTCAGTTGGCGTTACTGACTCTTCAGGTTTGTAATTTGTCTCTGTAACGCAAGTCTGCTATTTCTCAGGGATTCTGTCAATAGTAGAATTAACATACATAATTGGAAATTTATACTACTCCCATCATTTCTTTTTTACTCATCCATTATACTACAAATTAAATCTCTTTTACTTATAGCGTATCAAGAGAGAATTAATTATTTTTTCCACTTGTATCCTTAATTATAAGTTTATAACCTTAATAAAGGTAATTTAGTAAAATAAACACTTAGTTAATACTTTAGTAGCCGAATCTGTAAACAAAGAAACAATTATATGAATGAAAACTTACTAACCAATTCTGCTATTCCCCAGGGATTCTGTCAAAAGTATAATTAATATAATTGGAAATTAATACTACTTCCTCCGTTCCTTTTTATTCCTTCATTATACTAAAATTTCCTTTTTACTTGTCCACAATCCTCATGAGAAAATCAAGAGAGAATTAATTATTTTTTCCACTCTTATTTCTTTAATTAATTACCATTAATAAGGGTAATTTAGTAAAATAAACACATAATTAATACTTTCAAGAAGCGTGCAAAATGCATACGGCACGAGAAAAAGGAATGAGGGTAGTAGTACTAGTATATATTACGACTTGTCATTGTGGAAGCTATTTTGTTGCATTTTAGTAGCCGAATATGTAAACAGACAAACAACATATGAAATACTTTCTCTTTCCTTTCCCGTTTATATGTATGTGTTCGAGTAAACACGAAGATTGAGAAACAAACAAATAATTTCTTTTGATACCTAAGCTAATAATATGCAAAGTACCAAAATTGCCATAATACAAATACAACAATTTAATTAGAGATTGTAAGAGTTCCACATGCTCCTTTATCTTTCTATATCTGATAAAATGAAATTGGCTTTTATATCAAGCATGTTACAATAGGTCATGTTAGTAATGATAAAATGGGGATATTAAGATAAGGTAATTGCTTCCCCTATCCCAATTTATGTGACACATTTTCCTTTTAAGCTTGTCCCCCCAAAAAGGCACCTTCCGCTATTTAGAAATAATTTAACTTTAAAATTCTCATTTTCCCTTAATAGCCTCAGCCTAATGATTAATGAAGTGGATAGAAAACCGTGAGGTCTTAGGTTTGAACCCCAGCAGAGACAAAAGAACAGAAGAGTAGGTTATTTCTTCCCATTCCCATCCATCTAAGCATTGATGTTGATGATTGTGGTGTCCTGCCAGCTCTAATTTAGCTTTGTGTTTTAAAGCAAGGATACCTTTTTTTATTTTTTTATTTTAAATTTTAAATTTGGAAAAAGAAACATGTCCTTGCCCAAAAAGAAAGATGATATTTCCCTCGTATAGGTCTGACCAATTATTGCTATACCAAATTCTAGTTCTATAGTAAAGAAATATAAAAACATGATTCAACTTTCAAGATAAAAAAGAAATGGCTTATCAGTTGTGCATAATAATTAGAAAATGACTGTTTATGAGTTGTGCAACTGGAAATGCAATTGATTACTGTGGCTTCTAGTTCTATAGTAAAGAAATATAAAAACATGATTCTCGACAACTTTCAAGATAAAAAAGAAATGGCTTATCTGTTGTGCATAATAATTAGAAAATGACTGTTTATGAGTTGTGCAACTGGAAATGCAGTTGATTACTGTGGCTTCCGAAGCCTTTTGAAATGGACCATCTGAAGCTGACCGCAAGCCTGCAATTTAATATGCTAGGGATCCCTGCGATGGAACTTATAAGAGTAAATACGTTGCCTCCAGAGATTTTGACTTCTGAGAAACCACAATCACCTTCACATCATCTTAAGTTGGAGAGATCAAAAACTGAGACACCAACACATAGTAGCGGATTTGCTCAAGCGGCACCAAAAATATTTGATAATAAAATTTCTGAACAACAGAAGGTATAGTGCAAGATGATCTCATCATGTCATATCAAGTTTAATTTTTTTCTTCTATGATTAATATATCATGTCATAATTCTTTTGCACTCTTGTATTCATCTTCTCTGCTCTCCTTTCTGTTGAACATAACCTGCATTCTTTTCCACTTACTTTTAGCCTATTATTAAATGATATGATTGCCAAGACATGTCTGTAGTCCAAAATCTGGGACGTAGCTTTTTGCAAAACATTCAACTGTAGCTTAGTGATTTACTCCTGAAATATTGGCAGGAAACATGTCAATCTCCATCCTATTCAGTTGCTTGCTACAGAGCTGGCATTGCTTAACTGCAAAATGGTAGAATCATTTGTTAGGAGACAGACTTTACCCAGTGACGAAGTTAAAATATCTATCTTTCCTCCTAGAAAAACATGCCAATGCCATTTGAGTAGTGTGTGTAGAATTAGATATGCTTTAAGAGATTCCATTATTTGAGTATACATACTTTACACTTTAGTCCAACCCCCGAAATACATTACTACAACAACAAAAAAAAAGAACTCAGTATATTCACTCAAGTGGGTCTAGGGAGGGTAGTGTGTACATAGATCTTACCTCTACCTAGTGAAGTTAAAGAGGAGGTTTCCAATAGACCCTCGGCTCAGAAAGGGTGAGAAAAAGAAGAAGCAAAAGAAGAGAATGAGGGGAAAAGAAGGGAAAGGAAGAGGTTTGGGGGGGGGGGGGATAAGTAGTGCTAGATAATTACAACAAGGAATACGGTAACTGAAGCGAACTATACTGCATGCCGCAATATAGATCTAAGAATACGAAGGAACATGAGTGATACTAAAACTACCGGTAAGAACCTACTAATCTTCTACCCTAATCCTCGACCACTACACGCTTCTATCAAGGGTCATGTCTGAAGTCGCGCCATATCCTGCCTAATCACCTCTCGCTAGTACTTCTTTGGCCTACCTTGACCTCTTCTCAAACCCGCCATGGCCAACCTCTCACAGTTCCTAGCAAGAGCATCAATGCTTCTCCTCTTTACGTGCCCGAACTATCTTAGCCTCGACTCCCCCCTCTTGTCCTCCACGGATGCCGCTCCCACTTTGTGCTCGAATGGTGTCATTCCTACTATTATCTCTATTGGTATACCCACTCATCTACCTCAACATCCTCATTACTATTTCCTAAAAGATAAAAATTTATAGTATTCATAATCCTTATTAAAAAAGAAAAAGATTAGCACATCAAAGAACACAACCAATCCCTAGTCGGTATTTCGTTAGGTATACAATAAAGCTAAATTTGAAATTTACATTGCTCTCTGATATGTGTCCATTGAACCCTTTTCCCGCTTAGTAAAGGGTTTGAATCATTGACACGCATGTCAACTATGTATTTTTTTCTAGCCCCTGAGACCGAAGGTCTAACGGTAACCTATGTTACTCGGACTCTTCTAGGAGTAGGGGTAAGGCTGTGTAAATCTTACCCTCCCTGTTGTTGTTCCTAGCCACTGGAATAAGATTGGTTAATAAGCGCACACGAAAGAAAAAAGAGGAGAAGTATCCCTGTTTACTCGGGGAGTTTAGAAAAATTAGTGTAACTTATGGAAAGGCAGCCGGTGAACCACGGGGCAGAGGCTTGGAAGGAGAGACCTTCTTTACTTTCTTTTACTTAGCCTCTATTTTGTGCTATGGCCTATATCTAATTATCAATACAGCTTTTCTTTTGCCAAGAATGATCCAAGTTAATATTTGTAAGCCATAGCAAAAGAACTCTTGTGACTACTTAAAGTGAGCCCCTACATCCTTTATTTTCTTATGATGGAGAAATCTGTTGGGCCAACGGCAGCCTTTGAAACTCGGGGACAATGGCACCCCTCTATCCTTATCCACTTAAATACAAGAGTTAGTTCGCTTGGCACAAGGCTCGAACCTATTACCTAAAACGACAAGTCCCTCAACCTTAGCCAATTGAGCTAACCTTTTGGGGTTAAGCAACTACATCCCTATGGAATATAAGGTCCAAAGTCACAAGAAAAAGGTATCGCAAATTCTCAGTCATATATATCTCAAGTTATTTCTTTCCAGTTGTTTAAACCTTAATGGACAGAGTTATCCGGTACATGTGCTGGTAGGAGGTAGAAGGTACCCAATAGAATTAGTCGAGGTACGCACAAGCTGATCCGGACACAACCGGTTTTAAAAAAAGAAAATATCACAGGCCAAAGGCTGGGAAAAGTTTAAAAGAGATAAAGAGACCTTGTGGTTACCAATTTGGGTAGGTGATGACTTCAGAAATTTGGTTTAGAAGTGTGTATTGGCAAATGTGAAGATACAATCAAATAAAGTTATTGTCTTCCAGCAAACTGATTAATCATACTAATAATATGAAGCACCGACTATGAAAGGAAAGATGAGGTCTATAGAGTGGGGGTCCAGTTAATGGAATGTGCTGCTATGGAAAAGAACTGCATTTTCTTTCAACTTGCCGAGATATGTGATGTGCAGAACTAGCATCTAATTACTTTTGAGGTCCTTTACATAATATACAAAATGAAAGCTTGAGAAATAGTAGGCATGCATCGATGAGCAAATGATTGGCATTGATTTCTTAAGGCAAACTATCACAAAACTTAATTGCAAAATGAGTTGATTATTTGCTTTGAGCGTGCTGTCGTAGGTAGAGCTTTTGCCTATATGAATTGAGAGAGAAGTTCATATAAACTATTAAGTAGGAAAACTAGAGGGCCACTAGATTGTGTAGCATAAAAGTGACACATATAGCCACATATAAACTTCACTTGCATTCAGGTTTTGCTAAGCCTTATATACTGGCTAGCCATGATTCTCATTCGTTTGGATGGGGCTATTCTCCTAAATAGAACTTTAGGGGTGTGCTTCTGTCAATAGTGTCAAAACAGATCACAAAATCAGTCTTTCCATACAAAGAAAGTCTTACCCAATTGCAAAACAAGCAAGGCTCAATCTCCGTCCTTTGACTCATAGTTTGCATTGGGTTTCAATTTCTCTTTTGCAGATTCTAAATTAGGTTTTTCTTTCCTTTATCCTTACTGTCTGCACTTGGCTCTTTGCAGGCTGTTATTAGTCAAATATGGAATGGAGGTCTTAGTGATGCCTACATTAATCTATATATAGTAGTGCGATTAGACTTGAAGCATGTTTTCTGAAGAGGTTACTAGAGGCCTAAAGAAAGGAAGAACAGTGAGTGAATTTTACTATATGAGAAATATGGGAATGGAGGTTTTAATGATGCCTACATTAATAATTAGAGGCCTAAAGAAGGAAAGAAGAGTAGAACCGTACCCGATGTTCCTTTGCTGCAGGAGAACATTGGCTCCTTAAGCTCAGGACATATAGTTATAGCTTTCTTTTATGAATCAGTAGTTTGGATTCTCAAGCAAACACATCATTTGCAAGTGATAATGTGAAGTGCGTTACTTGATAAAGAATCTAGCAGTTTTTTCTTTTTGCAAAGTACCTTTCCTAAATATCACGCGTTGGTCAACCAGGCCAAATAGTGTTCGTGAAAGCATGACTGTTGCTTTCTTTTTGGTTGTGTGTATATGATAATTTTTTCATTTACACATCTGGCAATATCTTAAAGGTAGTATGGAATGTCTTCGTTAGTATCTTCTTCTATTTTAATTTAAGGCAACATCATATAATTTTGTTTGTCTATATTCTGTCATTTGCTGTTTATTTTTACTGGATTTTATAATGTCCCTAAGGCTGGACATATATTCATTTACTGCATGAGATATGTGTTAACCACTTAAAGTGCTGCAGCTCAAATTGTTGAAGAGAATAGCTACTGTCAAAGATGATGGTACTGTGGAATTTGAAATCCCGGGTGATGTTGAACCCAGAGTGTTTGGAACTGGATCTGAAAGTGTGCATAGCGCAGTTGAGGATGAACCTCTTGATGCAACAGAACTTCAATATATTCCACCTATACAGATTGTAATGCTTATTGTTGGAACACGTGGTGATGTGCAGCCTTTTATTGCTATTGGAAAGCGTCTGCAGGTACTTGGACATCATTTGGAAAACAGATTGTATATCTGCGAGCTAGGGATGTTGCTAGATTGTAGATACATATGTATGTGCTCTTTGCATGTTAATTTGGCGAAACAGATTTCAGCTCTGCTAGGTGTGCATCTTTCTCTATGTACTGAATTCTACAATGGAAAGGGACATGTTACCTTTTCTCTTTCCTGTTTCCCACTTTTTTCCCTTTGGTTGCCATGCTAGCCCGTTCCCCACCCCCACCCCTACCCCCAACCCCCCACACACACAAAAGAAAGAAAGGTGCAAATCTAAGAAAATTGCAAAGTTTTTTTTCTTTTGGTTGAGTGCTAGTTATCTCATATTTTCAGTTTATAAAAGTCCAGCCTTCTGAGTGCTTGTTATTGACAGTGAACATCCAAATACTCTCTCAACCCATTCCATATCCAAGAAAAGGTTATCCGAAGAGTTTCCCGAGGTTATCAAGGACCTGATTTTCATGGTTGGTAATGCTCAATTTTTGTTTAATTGTTTTGCTTTCTGGGAAGCTGTTTAGGTTGAAAATGGCTCCCTGAATTAGCCTGTAACTGCCTTTCCTTTCAAATATGGACTTAACACCTTATTGCATGAGTTTGTACAGAAACTCGCCATGCCTCTAGTCCATTTCTCCATCGAATTAGGACATGGTCAAGCCTGAAACGTGGTTGCCCAATTTGAGGCCTAACCCTAACTCTTTCTCTTTGCTCATCTCCTTCACAAAGTAGAATTTGAAATGATTCTTAAAGCCCAGACGCAATCCTTTATTGTACCACTTCAATTATTATCATATAAGGTCTTCCGCATATTGACATAGCATGGTTTTTCTGCTGATAGAACATGTTGGCTCATAACTTAAGTTTGTAATTCTGGATCTAGCAGATTTTATTTAGTAATTGAAAATTGTTTCCCTTATAAGTTACAAGGGCTGCTACCATTGAAACTTGTAACTGCCGTTTGAGCTGTCACAGGTTAGACAAAATTTTGTAAACTTCCTTTTTATGGGAGAATCCTGTGTTTCTGAGATCTTAATCTAATTCTGTTTTGACTTTTTAGATAGTTAATAGATTAGGAGAGTAAGCGTTCCCTCGCTGCTTCTTGCGTGACCCAAATTTTGTTGTAGAAGTTAGACTTTATGTGGTGCATTGTGAACTTACGTCAATAAGAACTTTTAATAATTTGTCAATCCTTGTCATAGTTGAAAAAGTATGCCATTGCCTATACTAGTTTGTTGACAGAACTTTTGATGCAGGATTTTGGTCATCGAGTGAGGTTGGCGACGCATGCAAATTTCAAAGAGTTTGTCTTGACTGCTGGATTGGAATTCTATCCCCTTGGGGGTGATCCAAAAATTTTGGCTGGATGTATGTTCCTAAATTTCTCGCTTTTTCTGAAACTGATTTGGCAATCTATTGTGGTTTTCCTGTCTCACTTGAACTTTGTGCTATTGCTGTTCATTTGTGATGGATGTTTACTACTTTTAAAATAGTACATTGTGAGATCCAGTAACCCATTTATCATACACTTATGTTTAACTCTGCTAAAGCTGGAATAAATGGTGGAGAACCAGCTTTTTCTTGGTTTACATGCTTGTCGAGAACCTTGATTTTAAACAGCCCCATGGGAGGCTTCAGGAATAAGCACAAACAAAATAAAATAATGATACCATAATAAGGTTCTTGCTCTGGTTAGCTGCACTCAAGTTCTTATTTTCTCTAGTTGAAATAAGTATTTTGTATTGCATTACTTAGATGCACTTAAGCTTTTTCTTAAACCCACTACAACTATGCTCTGTGGGAATTACACTTTATTTTCACTAAACTAAACAACTGCATCATATGCCATAGTTTGCCTTGTGTGCGAATTTTCTTTTCGTAAATTCTCTTGGGCATGTATCTGAGGATTAGTATTATATATGATGTGTATTTTCCTACATGTCATTTGAAAGACAAAATTCGTAGTTGTATCTGGTGTATCTGGTATATTTTGCAGTGTGTATCTGGTGGATGCATCCAATCATTCTTGCAAGTCATTAAATATGTAAGTCATCTAGACAATTACAATTTTCTTCCTCTTGCATATACAGACATGGTTAAAAACAAAGGATTTTTGCCTTCCGGACCTTCAGAGATTCCTACTCAGAGAGCTCAGTTGAAGGATATTATATACTCTCTACTCTCACCCTGCAAAGAACCTGATATGGATACAGGGATTCCCTTCAAAGCAGACGCAATTATTGCTAACCCCCCAGCATACGGTAAGATTAGTAGTTTATGCATCTTCTATACATTTTATGCATGTCCTTGTTTATGTATTGGCTTGCCCCTTCTTTCCTGTTTTCATTATAGTCAAACTCTCCTATTCCTATATGCTGATATTTTTATTGAGTGATATGCTTCAAGTGATTTTTAAGGCTGAATTAGTAGTATTATAAATTGAAAAAAGAAGGATCTTACTCCAGCAGTTAGAATAAACTAGTGAATATACCGCGCTTCGCGCGGTTGTGTAAAAAGTAATTAAGCAAATCAAGTTACTTATAAGACCATATTGGATTTGTTTTTCCATAATGGAGTTCTATAGTTTAGACTTAGAAGAATACTAATAATTATTAAGAAAATTATTTTACGTGAACTAATTCTTCTTTGGATAGTATTTACAGTTTTATCATCTAGTGATGTAGGAGTTACAAACTTCAAGATTGTTATTTTTTTCTTTTTCTTTTCCGGCTAATTTTGCTGGTAAAAGTTTTCCATTACAGCAAATATTGGGATATGTTAGCAGGTAATAATAAACAAATGAGTTGTTGCGAACTTATCCACATCCCAAATTCACCCGCAATCGAATGATTGGGTTGTCGCGGGCCACGACACTATGAGTTTATTGAACGTGTATTTTGAATAACAAATTGATGTGCAAACAATAAATTATCTTTTGATAACATTCTAAAAAGCTCGAAAAATAGTGTTGGTCTTAAAAATATCATTAGGTCCTAGAATTGCATGCAATTAATTACGGTATTACAATAGTTGAGTGCAGTAAGTTCATTTGTGAAATAAAAAAAGAAGAGAATTGGTACTTTTCTTTTCATAATTTTCTATATCACAATATAATTGCAGTAATTTGTTCAGTGTCATACTAATGCAGCAACAAATATATCAAACCAATAGAATACATAATAGTGAACTACAAATGTATAATAATGGCAGAGTACATGTCATGACAAAATAAAACGTAAAAAAGTCACTACATTTGAATGAACTATATATATCATATCAGCTAAAATCTGGCAGCAGTGACCCTGGAGATGGCCATCCTGGGAAATTTTTGGTAATCCCTTTCATTTGTCGGACCTCTTTAATATTTCTACACTAAGTAAATAGAAGGCACTGCAGTGAAATTGCTGGTTAAAGAGAATTAAATTAAGTGTTCAACCATTAAAGCTTACAAAACATACACTATATAGAAGAAGAAACATGACCAGAAACATCAAACTATCATCTCATCTAAGAAAATTATGTGTAAACTAATCAGTTCACCTTGTTTCCTCATAATAATGGAGTTTCACATTTGATAAAGTACTCTAATCAGTGCAGTCCAATCATATATATTACCATTCAACTCGGAAAGAAAAAGGTACTCTATTACAATAGAACAATAAAAGAGCAAATTAGAGCCTGTTGAATACATATGTAATGCACAACAGTATAGAATATGATGAAGCATAGAGATTACTATGAATTATTATGCAGTTTAATTAGATAATGTGGGAAGAAAATTTCAAATTAACAAAGGTACATAAGCAAGTAAATGGAAATATAAATGAGTTTGCATGTAATAAAAATTGTGATGAATAAAAGCAACAAACCATAGGACACCAGGCCAGTTGAAACAATTTAATAGGTGCAATATTTATTGATATATATTTTCTGGCCCCTAAATGATAGCTTCTGCCTTACCTGGTCCAAAACAGAACCGCATATGTCATAACATTTGGTTCAATATAATTGAATAAAGTTGGACATTCACATTGTATTGCTTTTAAATAAATATTATGTTCGTAATAATATATCTCGCGATGTTCATCAGAAAAAGGCATTCACAATGGATCTGACGATGCACTTAAGTGGAGAAATAAGAAAAGAGAACAAAGGTCCCAAAAATTTGCACAAATTTAGCAGCTGTCGGATATACGAAAATTCTTAAACAAATGAAGGAGATAAGACATGGTCAAAGCGAGAAAGTTGGTGCTGAAATATTACTATAGAGAAATATCCTAATGCACCCAAAAAATGAGTAAGAGAGTAGTATATATCTCCTTATTGCCCTTAAGTACTGCAAAGCCAATATATTTAAGAAATTTAAAGAGAAAATTTGAAAAGGCCATAATACAACTTAAATATTGTGCATGTGAGAATTCGAAGAAACATTACACTTCAGTTCATGATTATCAATTGAGAAATATTTATTCCGAGAGCGTTTGATTCCTGAGAGCTTTCAACTTCTTGTAATCCTTCTCCACATGTTTTCTTTCATGGTTAAACAAATCTCAGAAACCGATTGAAAATAAAAATAATAAAATCAAAAATTGAAATTAGAAAGTTTTTGTGTGAAAAAAGAATATTAGAAGTTGTTAAATTACAACAGAGTTGGTTCTAAATGCACTGCAGATTGTTACTGTTGAAGAAGCCTTTCATTGCATAAAGGCGCAATTTTACTTATGTCTTATGGGATTTCTCATGTAAGAGACACAGATTGTTTTGACATTTGCGATATAAATATTGATTTGCATTTACTCATAGTTTTTTAATCACAAAGCGACCACTTTTGAGGGTTTACCATTTATTTTCCATGAACATCACTACTTTTTATATTCTCTTTGATATAACGCTCCACCTCGGAGGAGGAGCATAACAGAAGACATCTATGGCAGAATAGTAAAATAGACACGCATACTTGCTCCGGTCTTGTACATACTCGAAACTAAAATACAACCACAAGAGCATCAACAATTCAAGACGTTGATATAAAGGATGTGAAGCATCTACAATTTTGGACTTTGATATAATAGACGTCAATTAATGGTTAATTTTTTCCAACAAACTTGTAATATAAGGCCATAAAATATTTTTGTAAAAAAGAAAACGCAAAAATAAGAGCATCAAATTTAAAGTACTAACCTTGATTCAGATTCGCCGTACATGCAACAATTCAATAGTAACCAAAAAACACTTGTAATATAAGGCCTTAAAATGGTTTAAAGAAAAACACAAATAGAAGAGCATAAAATTTTAAATACTAATCTTGATTCAGAATCTGTGTATGCGGCAAAAAACAGTAAGAAAGTGAAAATTGTAAACCAACTAATTTTGACGAAAAAGAAGAAGGAAGATAATTTGGAGAAAAAGGATAGGGGGAAAAATTATGTAGAGAGAGAAAAGATCTAGAAAAAGGGTGATAATAACTTAGAAAAGAATTGGAACCAACGGTGGTACCCATGAATATGGGATAATAAAGAAAGAGCAAAGTAACGTTTGCAGGGCGAACGCAGAATTTTTTATAAGCGGTGTCGTATTTAAAGAAGTGAACAAATAGATAAATTACTATCACGATACACATAATAATAATAATAATAATAATAATAATAATAATAATAATAATAATAATAATAATAATAATAATAATAATAATAAATCTTATTAAAAAATGAATTCAATTATAATACTACAAGTCTACAACCCTCCTCGGCAAGTTTTTATTTTTGAAATGTCTTCAGAGTATTTTTGCTAGATATAATAATAAATACTATCTTTTTTATAAGCAATCACTAAAAAATTCTTTAATTATTTGACTCTATAATGTGGGTTCGGACCAACTTTATTGTCCCCAAAAAAAAGATAGAAAGAAAAAAATAGTAAGAAAACTTACCATGGAACATAGGAAAAACAAGTTTTTTAACAGAAAACGCTTAAAATCTTACTCAACATGAAGCTGCTCAAGTTCGAACCCAGACCTCTCCTAAAAAAGAGAAGCACTTGACCAGCAAAGCTAGCGAAAAGTATATGTGAAGTTACGTCATTTTTGTGTATTTAATAAAATATTTTTTGTATATATTAATAATTTATACATATTTAGTAAAATATTCCGGCGAAGCGGTGTTGGATGACACCGCTTGCACCAAGGTGCATCCGCCCCTGAACGTTTGCTGGCACTTGGGAGAAAGAAGAGGAAGAGAGCAACGGCAATAAAAGAAATTTAGGATGCCACTTTCACGTTTTGGTGTAAATTAGAAAAAAATGAATGAAAATTAAGAAAATGTAGGAAAAAAGATAAATTTAAATCCTGCCTTGTAAGACTTGCCACGTCACTGGGCTATGCCCCTCTTTTATAAATATATATAGATATTTCAGGTACAATCCCAAAGCATATACTAAGCTCCTTCTCTTATTGGCAAGGGCAAGTAAAGTGAGTAATGCTTGGACACAGTAAATTATATTACCTTACACATAGTAGGGAAAACTCTCCATATGTGTGTTAAGCTTGAAGTGTGTCTTTTTCTTGCAGCACACGGGGCAAAATTCTGTAGCATTTCTCAATTTTTGCTTCTTCAGTTTAGTGGAGAACAATTCACATGTACTAGATTTGGCAAGGGGTCAGAGAGTCTGTAATCACCGAAAAGAAACTGTCTCAGAGAATTTATTGACTCTTAACACTTATTAGAGTTTCTAGCATATAATGAAAAAATTTATTGCTATCTTGGAGGTTCTTTTCAAATTATCTTTTTCTTGGGATAACCGTGGTGTTTCTTTTCAAATATTTATGTTGGATTAGTGCTGATGAAGTCGACATTTTAATGCATAAAAGTAGTAGTTACGTGTTAATCCAACAAATGCATTCAAGCATTAATGTTGATGACCCACGAGTGTATAGTCAATATGCATATTTCTGTTTAAATTTGGAAGATGGGTCTTGCATTTATTATGCCATTCCTTCAGATCTGTGAAAATATCTTCACGATTAAGAGTACCTTTTGTGGATGCAAGTAGTAGTTAAACTCTTGTTCCTCGGGTTAGAAGTGCAGTTGTGGAGTGGTGACTACACATGATTGACCTGCAAACATAATAATTCTTTGCTGTTATAAGGCATAAATTTGATCTGATCGGTGGTTTTGTATGGATTACAGCTAATACAATTGAATCTTTAGTGGAGTTTGACATTTGAGGCAACGGTATAACATGTTCTAACTCTCTATCTGGATGTACAAGATGTATTATGCATGTTTGGCTAATTTTTATTGGTTCATAAAAGACCATTTCCACTTGTCCTAGATAATGCAGGTCCAAGTGAATCAAATATTCTATTGACGATTCACACAGTTTTCAAAAATTTGTTGTATGGCATGGCTTATGGACCTCCTTTCAACTCTGTTGGGGGCATGTCAAAGCTGTTGTGCTAGTCAAACATTTTGGATGTATTTGCTTATGGACCCCCTTTCAACTCTGTTGGGGACATGTCAAAGCTGTTGTGCTAGTCAAACATTTTGGATGTATACATCTGTTAGTGTTATTAGAGTAGTATGTCCTACTTACATTTGGGTCTCATTTCAGGGCATACACATGTTGCAGAAGCATTGAAAATCCCGATTCATATATTTTTCACAATGCCATGGACGTAAGTTTGCTTGGGTAATGGAGGCTTAGAAAGCTACTTAGTTTTTCGTTCTATTCATTTCCATTTAGATATCCTGTTGACAAGTTAGATCTGCGTTAGCTTATCATCAAATGGATTTTATCTTTTGTACAGGCCAACTAGTGAATTTCCTCATCCTTTGTCCCGTGTAAAGCAACCAGCTGGATATAGGGTAAGTTGAATTTTGGCATCTACTGTTTGTATCTTGTCTTTCCGTGTTTGTTTAATGTTGCAATGATGTACTGTACTTTTTTTCTATCTCCCTTCCCACAAAAAACAAAATGGTTGGTTTCTGTTCACGTTTGTTCTTTTACGAACTGTGCAGCTATCATATCAGATTGTTGACTCCTTGATTTGGCTAGGAATACGTGACATGATAAATGATGTTAGGAAGAAAAAACTGAAACTTCGACCAGTCACATACTTAAGTGGTTCACAAGGCTCTGAGTCAGATATCCCACACGGATATATTTGGAGTCCTCACCTTGTTCCTAAACCAAAAGGTTCATTCTTCAGATTTCTTTTTACCTGATATAAGAACTCCTTTTATCTTTCTCAGCTTTAACTTGTTTATCTGATATAGTGCAAACTTTGTATAAAATCCCTTTTGTATAAAATCCCCTTTCAACTCTGTTGGGGACATGTCAAAGCTGTTGTGCTAGTCAAACATTTTGGATGTATACATCTGTTAGTGTTATTAGAGTAGTATGTCCTACTTACATTTGGGTCTCATTTCAGGGCATACACATGTTGCAGAAGCATTGAAAATCCCGATTCATATATTTTTCACAATGCCATGGACGTAAGTTTGCTTGGGTAATGGAGGCTTAGAAAGCTACTTAGTTTTTCGTTCTATTCATTTCCATTTAGATATCCTGTTGACAAGTTAGATCTGCGTTAGCTTATCATCAAATGGATTTTATCTTTTGTACAGGCCAACTAGTGAATTTCCTCATCCTTTGTCCCGTGTAAAGCAACCAGCTGGATATAGGGTAAGTTGAATTTTGGCATCTACTGTTTGTATCTTGTCTTTCCGTGTTTGTTTAATGTTGCAATGATGTACTGTACTTTTTTTCTATCTCCCTTCCCACAAAAAACAAAATGGTTGGTTTCTGTTCACGTTTGTTCTTTTACGAACTGTGCAGCTATCATATCAGATTGTTGACTCCTTGATTTGGCTAGGAATACGTGACATGATAAATGATGTTAGGAAGAAAAAACTGAAACTTCGACCAGTCACATACTTAAGTGGTTCACAAGGCTCTGAGTCAGATATCCCACACGGATATATTTGGAGTCCTCACCTTGTTCCTAAACCAAAAGGTTCATTCTTCAGATTTCTTTTTACCTGATATAAGAACTCCTTTTATCTTTCTCAGCTTTAACTTGTTTATCTGATATAGTGCAAACTTTGTATAAAATCCCTTTTATATTCCATTACTCCTATGCGAGCCCAGAGGCGGATCCAGGATTTTGACAGGATGGGTGCACTATTAAGAAGATGGATATAAATTTTACGGGTTCAACTTTCACTTTTTACTATTGCCCACCCATTAAACTTTTTGAAACAAAGTTCACTTTTTTTTTTTAAAAAAATAAGTAATTTTCTTATATGTATATCTATTTATCTATATATTACATCATACACTACTACTAGTTTTAACACACATTCTGTTTAATCATATAAGATTCTACTGTAATAAAAGAAGAATAGGATTTCAAAGTTTGAAAATTTTGAAAGAATAAACCAAACAAAAAAAGAAATAAAAAGAAAAAGTACTTACTTAATTCGCAAAAAATTGACACTGCACGCGCCATCTCCCGTGGGTGTCTAGTTTTTTAAAAAAAAGGAAAAAAATAACAAGATTGACATAAGATTTGGACTCACAACCTCACTTAAAGAGGTACACCTAATAATCATCACATCATGTAAAATTTTGAGCATTGGGTGCATATGCATATATTTAAATATTTTTGAGAAAATATGACATTACTATACATGATTTAGGGAGGGGAGCATGGATTCATGTGCCCCATGAAAACCCCCTAGATACGCGCCTGTGAGAGCCTAATAGTTCGTACTTCGTAGTGCATCATGTTGTTAATCATTTTCATATTCTGATCCTATGAGATGCCATTACTGTTTATTTAGTTGTTACTCTAGCTTTATACTGTCTGACTTTTGCAGATTGGGGACCTAAGATTGATGTGGTGGGATTTTGCTTCCTTGATCTTGCATCGGGTTATAAACCTCCAGAAGTACTTGTAAACTGGCTTAAAGCTGGTCCAAAGCCCATATACATTGGGTTTGGTAGTCTTGTGAGTTTTTTGGACGTTTACTTTCTTTATAATTTCTCTCTATCTATTCCCTTCTTCTCTCCCTTCGATCCAACAAAAAGAAAATACAGACTAACCCCCCACCCCCACCCCCACCCCCACCCAAACTTGGCATTTCGATAGCCTCGTCCCTGTAACCAATCTCATCTGATGTGGATGAGACAAACGCTCTGCCACGTAGCATTTTTAAAAAATAAGATATATTTTATTACTTTTTAAATTTGTTAACCTTTTGGATTATCTTTTTCTGGCCAAATTTTTTAGGGAACTTGGCTGAAACTCCATTATTTAGGCTAATCTTTTTTAGCTAAGCGTAATGGGGCTTCAGCCAATTTTGTAATAGATTTGGCCTTAAAAAAAATACGCAGTTGAAACAAATTGTTGTTGAATTTAAAGAAAGAAATAAAATAAAATAAAAGGGGCGGCCCAGTGTACTAAGCCTCGCTTGCGCAGGGTCCGGGGCCTTTTGGATTATCTTTTTCTGGCCAAATTTTTTAGGGAACTTGGCTGAAACTCCATTATTTAGGCTAATCTTTTTTAGCTAAGCGTAATGGGGCTTCAGCCAATTTTGTAATAGATTTGGCCTTAAAAAAAATACGCAGTTGAAACAAATTGTTGTTGAATTTAAAGAAAGAAATAAAATAAAATAAAATAAAAGGGGCGGCCCAGTGTACTAAGCCTCGCTTGCGCAGGGTCCGGGGAAGGGTCGTTCACAAGGATTTATTGTACGCAGCCTTACCCTGCATTTTTACAAGAGGATGTTCCCACAACTAGAACCCGTGACCTTCTTGTCACATGGCAGTAAAAGAAGAAATACACAATTGAACCTCCCCTATTTTGGATAAAAAAAAATTTGGCTAAAAATACTGAGTTCCTATTTGGCACCAAAAAGAAGAAACGGGTGTGTTTGGTATGAAGGAATATGTTTTCTTGGAAAATAAGTTGTTTTATCACTTATTTTCCCTTGTTTGGTTGGTGAGTCATAAAATATTTTCTAGTGTTTGGTGTTGAAATGAAAGATAATACTTTTTCTCCAACATAAAAAATAATATATTCATTTTGTTCAAATAAAAAAAACCTCTATCTACAACATAGAAAAGAAAGTACTCTTAATAACAGTTATACTTAGGGTGGGTGGTGGGCGAGGTTGGGATGGGTGGGGTGTGGTTGGGGTGGTTTGGGGGTAGGGTGAGTGAGGGTGTGTTGGTGGGCATGAGGAATAAGGTGGAGAGGGTTGAAAAAGAGTTTTGGAAAATGTTTTCCCTTCTTTTCATAAGGGGAAATTTTGAGTTGATGAGGAAAATATTTTCCAAAACATATAAGTCAACCAAACATGGAAAAATTGAAAAATATTTTCCTTCGTACCAAATACACCCTACATCTTTTGGCCAAAACCTTTTTTATTTGGGCTAAAAACAATAGAGTTCCAGCCAAGCTTTTACAGATTTGGCAGAGAGAAGAAATACACAGTTACAAAAGTAGTTATTGTATCTAAAGAAGAAATAAAAAGAAATACAAAGTTGGGGTAGAAATATGCATCGTGTATGAAGAAGAAGCAAGATGAAATGCAAAACTGGAACAAATAAATCATTGCACATGACTATGTGGCAATAACGTTTGGAAAATACTCCACTTAAAAGCTGATTTATTGATTTTTCTTCATTCCATGCGCCTAAAATAGAGTGTATTCTAGCTATTTGCCATGTCAGCACTGTAGGGGTCGAAGCTGTCAAACTGCCAAGTTCAGGGGGTAATCAGGACTAAAAATAGTTCAGCTGTTCGCTGAAAAAACGGTTGCTAAGTTTAGGGGGGTTCGAATGTATTATGCCAAAAGAAAAAGGAAAAGCAAGAAAGCAAAAATCTCTCCGTATGTAACCATTTGTCCCTTCTTTGGTTCTGTTGAGGAAGCTTTGAAAAAGGGGCTGTGGTGAATTTCTTGTTGTTGTACCTTTGCAGTTGGATTCTGGTGGTTAGTGGTTATCTATGTATATTATGAACTGTGTTCGACAAACTATTATTCCTTTCAAACGCTTCTCTCCACATTAAGTGCATGTTAAGAAACGCATAAAATGCAGGCTCACTAGGAAGTAGGAAAGGATCTGCTATACAAATTAGGTTCTAGGCGTTTTAAAGTACAATTCAAATAAATGCTAAATATCCTTCACCCTAAACTCGTGCTTCAAATCAAATTATTGTTTAATACCCTGACTTCAGATTTATTGTTTTCTTGAAAATAGTATCTATCTTCTAATTTAATTTATTTCTCCTATCTCAGCCTGTTCAAGAGCCAGCGAAGATGACCGAAACAATTGTTAAAGCACTCGAAATCACTGGACAAAGGGGAATCATTAATAAAGGCTGGGGTGGCCTTGGAAACAGTAAGAAGTTTTCTTCTGCATTTACTTTATTCCACTTACGAGAATAACCCGTTATTTTTGCTATAGTACTTGTGTATTTGTAGATTATCTCTTAGAGAGGGTATTCATTAGCTTATTTACCTGCTTTTCTTTGTGGCTCCAGTGGCAGAACCAAAAGATTATGTGTATTTGCTCGATAACTGTCCCCATGATTGGCTTTTCTTGCAGTGTGCTGCAGTGGTAAGTATTTACTAACCTTACTTTTTTGTTTCTTCATTCTTTAAGATATCCATTACATTTTGTGTTTCTTCTTTAAGCTATACCATATTAAGATAAAGGTGGCTTAAGGAAACAATGGAAGAGAAGTTAATGGTTGGTGGGCTGTCAGAATGGAAGCTGGAGGCTGATTACTGATTTGAATCAGGACTTTAGGGAGCTCTACTTTAGAAAACCTTTAATTATTTTATCCTGGAACGAAAAGGAACGAATTGAGCAGAGAGAATATATGTGATTCATTAGCCAACCCAAACTAGTTTGGGATTGAGCGCTAGCTGATTGATTGACTAAATTACTCCAAGCTTGGTATTTGTATAATAAGCAATATGAACAAATCGTATACTTCTTTCAGGTGCACCACGGGGGTGCTGGAACAACTGCTGCTGGTCTTAAAGCTGCGGTAGCATTTCTAACTTCCTTATTTCCCCGCTTCTATCTATTCGGGCTACCTATAACGTATCATCTTTATTGGATTGCAGTGTCCAACAACTGTTGTCCCTTTTTTTGGTGACCAGCCATTTTGGGGGGAAAGGGTGCATGCCAGAGGTGTTGGGCCTCCACCCATACCAGTCGATGAATTTTCACTTGATAAGCTGGTTGATGCAATCAAATTCATGCTTGATCCGAAGGTAATTTTACTGAAAGGTTCAGCTCATATTCTTTACTGTAATTTGATAAAGTTATGTCTGCGCACACTCTACCCGATTTTACTGGGTTGTTGTTGTTGATAAAGTTATGTGCTAAGTGCCTGCGCAAGTCTTTACAATATTCTCCGGATAGCAAGACACTTGAAACTTTTGTTTGTGCTTACCAATTCAGAGAGGGATCACGTGTTCTCTCGGTTGAACTATTATTATTATTATTATTATTGTTATTATTATTATTATTATTATTATTCTCCAGCTTAGCTTGTATGTACCTCGACTATTCTATCAGGTACCTACCACCTCCCACCAGCACCAGTACCCAGTAATCCTACCCACTTAGCTTTAGACAAATGGAAAGAAATCACTTACCACTTCTGTCTCTGTTGGGATTTCAACCATAGTCTACCATGGTTTTCATCCACCTAATTGATGATAGGCCACATCTTTGAGTGCAACAATATCCTCTTATTTTGTTTGTGAAATATTTCGGATATTTAAGGCAAGTTTGAAATGTTTTCGATATGAACTGGTGAGATGGTGACAGGTAAAGGAGCAAGCGGTTGAGCTAGCCAAAGCTATGGAGAACGAAGACGGAGTCACTGGAGCAGTAAAAGCCTTCTTTAAGCATCTACCGCACAAAAAACCTGAGCCTGATCAATTGCCTAAACGATCAAGTGTCTTTTCAATAAAAAGTTGCTTTGGCTTTTCCTAGATCTGGGGTAAATATGTGCTCCAGTTTTTGTGCATTCTTCACTAGTAAACTATTGTATTCCATTCTTGTGTAATTATGTACTCCTATTATTTATACATATTGCCACTGGTGCTCTGCTGACAGAAGGACATTACAACCTGTTCCATGCCGGTTCCAACTGGTTTGGGATTGAGGCGTAACTGTTTGTAATCATTACTTTGTTACTATGTATTTATGTGCACATTGATTTCCCCAAAATGATGACAATTGTTAAGAAGAATCTGGTTGTAATGACAGTTCCAAAATATCCTTGAATTCATCCTCAGTCATGTTTTTGTTGTCCTTGTACTACAAGATCTATTCCTCTATTCCTTCTTAGCAAGTGAACTGTAGAAATTTTGTTTTTATTTCTTTAGCTGGCAGTACAGTTCAAAAGATGAACGTGGTAGAGATGTGGATATTAATATGGACGTCAGGAAATCGGAAAGACAGAAAATACTTCTAACCACTTTCGATAAAATGTACCAGCAACTCACAGGATAAAATGAGAGAATATATCAGAGTAGGGGTGGCCATGAGTAGGGGTGTTCATGGGTATTTAAAAATCGATCGAATTGTGCCGTGCCAAATTAATTTTTAGATTTTTAAAAATATTATAGGTACTTATATAAATTTATAATTGTACCGATAATTAGGATAAATTTTTTATGTTATAAAAATAATCCGACAAAATATCGAATTGTTACATGTGAAATATATTTATATATTAAGTTTAAAATTAATAATGTGTTAAAATTTCCTTATGCCTTGGAATTGTGAAAACAGTTACAAACCAACAAGTAACTAAACTCAAAATCCTAATTCTCAAACAGCCAAATCTATAATGGTACTCTTATTGACCTTAAATTATTTCTAGTATATTTACTAGCAAAAAATAAGGTATTCTAGCGATTAGTATCAAACCACAATGTATTGAATATATTTCCTTTGGTATGATTTAGATTTATCCTTTTGAATATTTAATTTTTTATACACTTTATTCTTTAGTTCCAACTTCGTTAATATCTTTTTACTCGTGTGATTTATATTTTCCTTTGTCTTTGATTAGTTTCTTTTACGCCGTTGTAGAATAGTTGATGGATTTATACTCTAGCCATCTTTTATATTTTCTTAATTCATCACCCTTTAAACAATATAAATGCCTAGAGAGTTTACTAAGTCCTATAAAAGTACGCACCGAACTGTACTGATACCGAAGAGAAACTAACATGGTATGAAATGATTTTGAAAAGTCTAATTTTAAATATACATAATATAATAATCAAAAAATTAATATCGTACAAATTTCTAAAAATTACCATCTGAACCGAACAACTGACCCCTGTATCTGATGATGCCCGTATGAAGGTGTCATACAATAGACAACTAAGCGCAGTTTGGCCGTAAAAAAGAATTTTCCTTTTCTTTTTGGAGTGAGTGTTTGGTTAAGAAAATTTTAAATTTCACTTGAGGTGAAACTGAATTTTGAAAAATTTGAAAAACTCAAAAAAATTGTTTTCTAAATTTTCACTTGAAATCACTTTGAAAATTTCAAAAACAGCTCCAAATTGTATTCATGTCCAAACACAAGTTTAATTTTCAAATATCCTTTTCAATTTAAAAAAAAACGAGGAAATTTTATTTTAGGAATAAAAAGGAAAACTGTAACCATTACAGCATAAATTTTCAGGACACTGCACTTAGATAATTAACATAGGTACAAGACACCGAGAAATTTACAACCAACCACATTATCCTTTAACGAATAAATTCAGGAATGGGGGATTCCTTTACTAAATGATTTGAAAGCCTGCTAGTAATATTGGAGACGCTAATAATTACTGCGAACAAGATCCATTTCTGCATTTCTTACTTGTACTTTTCCATTATTCGCCTTGCTTCTTCTAGACTGTCGTCAACGGAAGTGGTGCCTGTGCCTCCACCACCTTTTGGACCATCATCTTTGTCCAAGGCTATAAATCCAAAGTATATGACTCCCATCATCGCCTATACATTAACGAGGAATTTTTAGTCCTTAATGAACAAAAGTTAGTTTGAACCATGAAAAGCTAAGAAGAAGGAAAATAATGAATAGACATAGAGCATTGAGGAACTTCTGAATATTCATTCGATTAGTCAGATTGAGGTTTCTGGGCTTTATAGTTTTATGACCCAACTGTGTTGAGCAATTCCAGAAGCTTTTAGCTGCAACATTGATCATATCCACACAAAAAGGGTGATTTATGAAACCAAAGTAAGGTTGTCAAAGGGGCAAATTTTGCCCATTACAGCCGGGCCTGACCCAGGACTTGTACCGGATCGGCCCGGTAAAAATAGCACGCGCTACCCAGTTTTCGAACTGGTCATTCAAAAATAGCCAGCGTTTGCAAAGTCACTGAAAAATAGCCACTATTTTGCTGCAACACGGAAAGTTCCAGCATAATATATTGTAGATCGTTGCACCTGTGTATGAACTTCCAGCATATTATGATGCACGAAAAAATCCAGTATCATATACTGGAGACCGGTATACAACAACAACAACAACAACTACCCAGTATAGTCCCACAAGGTGGGGTCTGGGGAGGGTAATATGTAGACAAGCCTTACCCCTACCCGAAAGGGTAGAGAGGCTGTTTCCAATCGACCCTCGGCTTAGAGAAGGGAAGGGAAAGCAACAACAAAAACAAAAACAAAAGAGCATTAGTAATTCCGGCAGAAAATCGCATAAATAGTTATCTAAACATAAGAATTATACATAAAATAGCATGCAATAATATCAAACAGTAGCTACCATAAATAACTACCATAAGGGGGACACAATCCAATGCACGAATCATCTATGAGTCGCCCTGACAAGCCTCACCCAACCCCGGGAAAGGAGTACAAAAAATCCTAGGAGCCACTATCCTACAACCCTGATACTAGACCTCCAGACTTTTCTATCAAGGGTCATGTCCTCGGAAATATGCATCCTAGCCATGTCATGCCTAATCACCTCTCCCCAATACCTCTTAGGCCTCCCTCTGCCTCTCCTCACTCCGACCACCGCCAGTCGCTCACAAAATCTGAAGATCGGTATATTATACTGAAACTCTAGTATATTATTCCATTATATTATACTAGAATTCCAATATATTATACTGAAATATTTTTCCAGATTTTGAACAGTGTATTCATTCAGATTTATCTATACATGAAAAGTGGCTAAATTTCGATTACTTTTGAAACAGTGACTATTTTTGAATGACCACTTGTAAATCTGACTATTTTTGAATTTCTCTAGGAACGTTAAGGGAAGGGGCCGGGCTTTAGGGAAAGGGGAGTCGGGTATGGGATGGTGCATTTGGTTGGGCCTGCCAGACCAGCCCCTCAAAGCCCGGACCAGACCAACCTGCCTGGATAATTATTTTTAAAAATATCACCAAACCGTTGGCAAACAGCAATAAACGGCCAAAATGTCCTCCTATCCCGCCCCCACCACCCTCCCTCAATTTTTTAACCCCCAAGTTTATAAAATTACACTTTGACCCTAACAATTTACTTTAAATGCCAAAGTAGTAGGAGCCAAGTTTCCCAATCCATGCAGTAATGAGGCACTGGAAACATACCAACACAAAGAAAGCTGTCGACAGGAATGACTTGACTGCAAAAAGAGCAAGGGCCCCTGAAACTACGGTCACAGCAATCCTGGCTATCGGTCTTGGTATGGCATCCTAACATCAAACAAGAGAAGTATATGCAATTCGGTAAATGGATAAACACTATCTTCTAGTATCATCATTGATAACGTGGCTGACAAATTGACACAAACTAGACTTACAGGTACCATGCTGGTTCCAGCTTCAATTCCATCCTTTCCAACTCTCCATGCAGTTTGAAGAACTATTAAAATTTCAGCACACATTAGAATAATCATCAGAGTCTAGATTATATGTCAAGAAAACAAGGCAAAGGGAAACTTACTGTTCTACACGAAGCTATCTGAAAAATGCTCCTTTTCCTAATAACATTTTGTATTTTATTCTCCCAAAATAGGACATAAAGAATGCAAATAGTCGCTTGTTCTTTGAGTCCAAATGTGTGGAAAAAATGCCTTCTTTAGGGAGAACTAACTTGCAGTACAATTTCCTGCAAAGACCCTGTGCATTGAGCCATTGACACAGTGACACTTCCAAAGAATAGTTTTTAAAGTTCGAAAGAAATTCTTTTGCCATTGAAGTTTCTTCTCCTGATAAGCATAAGTACTTATCTCAATGCTAGAAGCAGCAAAGAACATTAAGGTAGAACTGCTTCAGAGATATACGTGTTTTGGACAGTCTGAATAGATATGGAAAAGTAGTTAAAAAATGCTCTCAGGCACGGGTTACGAGGTAAGTTTCTAAAGTCTTTTTTCCAACAGTTTCAGGCAGGATCGTTCATCGGAGGGACTGAGTTTTTCTTCAATCTTGCTGATTGACCAAAACATGGCTCGAGATCAACATAACATGGACAATACTATTTATTTTAATGCGGGAGGCAAATCTTTCGATATAACGGAATACTTTTCTGGGTCTGAAATGTGGTATGATTGGGTGGAAAGCAAAAGGAATTCAATGCACAGAATGACAGTTAGCAAGAAGGCCCTGCTGTGGATTTGCCATTTATTACATTTGGCAACAGGAACCAGGGGAAATAAGTATAATAACTGGAGACTTAAAGACCATTTACACAATTACTTTTGTACTCAGAAGTACAACAGTTATGGCAGATTCATCAGTATTGTGGCAGTACAAGGGGAGAGGAGATCAGTTATTATTGTTCCTGAACTGGCTCCTAACAGGGGTGGGGAGATATAGCTAAAAAAATCTCAAAGTTTACAGATAAAGGATTTGTAAAAGAAGTTGAGAAGCTGCCTCCCATTATGAAAATCTCTTATGCTGATGCTCTAGCCAAAAGCAAATGGTCTTTGAAGGAAGTTGGTCACAGGATTGAGCACCACAGTGACTGTATCAGCTTCTCCGAAGTCGAGGACAACACAGAAAATGATCTGTTAAGCAGGTGCTTAATAGGCAGTTTCTCAGGGAAGTCAGAGGTTCCTACTCGAGCAGATTTGCACAGATGGGTGGCTGATAAATGGAAGTCAGTATATGGGGTGCTTATTTATGATATGAACGAGAGGCAATATCTGTTCGAATTTCCCAACAGGAAGATGGCTGTGCAGGTGATGCTAGGTGACTGGAAGTGGAAGCACGAACCTCTGAAACTGAAATGGTGGTCGCCGGAACTTGCATGCACGATGTCCGATGAAGTAAGCGACTGGCTGTGGGTCAGAATTATTGGGCTTCCCCTTCACCTTTGGACAAAGGAGGTGATGGTGGAAATAGGCAATAAGTGTGGCGGGTGGATTGAAACAGAAAAGGAGACGACATTGAAAAATCACCTGAAGTGGGCAAGAATCAAAGTTAGAGGTCCACCAGAAAATGTTCCTCGCTTCATTGATCTGGAGAAAAATGGTCTGATTTTTACCTTACCGATTTGGTGTGAATGGCCGCCGACGGTGAGAGTTGGTAAAAAGTACGTCGGGGATCCTAGAGACGTGAAATTGCAGGAGTCCAATCGATTGTCTGAGTCTATAGGATATAGAGTGGCCGGGCACGTGGGTAAGGAGATGACTGTGCAAATTTTAAAAAATAAGGAGTGTGTGGGGCACGTGGGTGAGACTTCCTGTGTGGAGCACGTAAGGGAGGCAGAAAACCTAGCTGAGGGTTTTAAAGGGAAAAGGGCTTTGGGCCAAGTTATGGGCCTGGACCAAAATCTGAATATAAATGAAGAAAAGGAGTTTGCAGGTGTTGGGCCTGATTTTCTGTTGGAAACTCTGTCTGAAATTAGGCCCAACACACAGGTTAAATCTGACCCTTTGTTAGATGAGATCCAAGCAAACATCTATCTAACAGAATTGGTGATGGTGGAAGTAGAGGAAGACGGTGAAGAAGTATAACAGAGAAGTTCAGGAGATCTATACCTTGCCTTTTCAGACGTGAGCAACATAGATACAGATGAAGGTATAAATCAGAAGGTTGGGGATTTGGCTAACAGTAGCTATGAGGTGAACCAGTTACAAATGGTGACAGCAGAACAACCTCACCAATGGCCTATGGAGGATCCTCTTCCTCTGGAGATGCAGATTCAGTTAGCAGAACTTGAAGCTTCTTTGTGGGTTCACAGAAATGTGGTGAAACTAAGCAAACAATTCGGAGTGGATTTCCAGGGTTGCGAATGGGAGGCTTTCTCGCTCTTCATGAAGTTGGACAGGAAAAGACAGAAGAAACTTTGTGTTCCCAGCGGTTCTATCACAGCTACACCAAAACAAAAAGGATCTAAGGAGATCAAGAATCTGACATCGTTTGGGATCAAATTCAAAGGAGGAGGATCGAGGAACAGGGGGAGAAATACAAGTAATAGTGATCAATGAAGGTACACATTATCTCGTGGAATGTGAGGGGATTAAATGGGGTTGATAAAAAAAGGGTTATCAAATCTTTGATTCAAGAATGGAGATTGCTTTCAAGAAACAAAGTTGGAAGGGGAATGTGGTACAATAGTCAAACATTTGTGTAGTAATAGATGGGCAGATTATGTGGGATTAGAGGCTAATGGGAGGAGTGGTGGTATCTTAATTATGTGGGATAAAAGAGTATGGAAGGGGGAGCTAGTTAATTCTGGTTTGTACAGCATCACTTGCAGAATTAACTCCCTGCATAATGATTTTGATTGGTGCCTAACTGGAGTGTATGGTCCACAATCTAGAAGAGAAAGGGAGGAATTATGGCGGGAAATGGCAGCTTCTAGAGGGTTATGCGAGGGGGCTTGGGTGGTTTGTGGGGATTTCAATACAACTAGATTTGCAAATGAGAGAAGACACAATGGCGGGGTTACCAGGGCAATGAGGGATTTTTCAGAGATCATTGGCGAGCTGGAACTTGTAGATCCTCCATTGTTAGGGGGAATGTTTACCTGAGCGAAAAAGGAAAATCAAGAATGCTCTTCTAGAATAGATAGATTTCTATTCTTTGTGGAGTGGGATGAAGTGTTTAGTAACATTAAGCAGTCCTTACTTCCTAGAATTAGCTCCGATCACTGCCCAATTTCTCTGAAATGTGGGGATTGGGAATTCTCAAAGTCTTATTTCAAGTTTGAGAACCGGTGGCTGGAGGTTGAAGGCTTTAAGGAGAAGGTGGAAGGATGGTGGAACTCTTTTCAGATAGAAGGAAGACCAGATTATGTTCTAGCCTACAAACTTAAAGATTTGAAAACAAAGCTGAAGCAATGAAATGCCAACAATTATGGGAGTTTGAAGGTAAAAAAGAGTGCTATTTTGGAGCAGATCTCAACTTTAGATAACTTACAAGAACAGAGACCTTTTAATGAGAATGAATTGTTGCAAAAGGCAAGTCTTCACGTGGAGTTCGAGGAGGTAGCAAAATATGAAGAGATATCATGGAGGCAGAAGTCCAGAACATTGTGGCTTAAAGAGGGAGATAAAAATACCAAGTTTTTTCAGAAAATGGCAAACTCTCGCAAAAGATTCAACTACATAGATAAATTAGAAGTCCGAGGGGAAGTCATTACTAATCCAGATGATATTACAAGGGAGATTGTAGCCTACTATCAGAATCTGTATACTGAAACAGAACCATGGAGGCCTAATTTCAACATAATGGGTGGGACAAGCATTACAAATGAAGAAAGGGTGTGGATGCAAAGGGACTTTGAAGAACAAGAAGTATTGAAAAGCTTAAAACTGTGTGCGTCGGATAAAGCCCCTGGGCCAGATGGATTCACTATAGGGTTTTTTCATAAGTGTTGGGAGGTAGTCAAAGAGGATCTTATGAAGACTATTAAGAATATCCATTGCAACGAATACTTAGAGAAGAGTTTCAATGCCTCTTATATAGCACTAATCCCTAAAAAGAATGGTGCGAAGGAGCTGAGAGACTTTAGACCTATTAGCCTTATTGGAAGTGTGTATAAGATCATCTCTAAAACATTGATAGAGAGGCTGAAAAGAGTGGTGGACAAGTTGGTTAATAGTTACCAAATGGCATTCATCAAAGGCAGACAAATTATGGATGCTGCATTGATAGCAAATGAATGTGTGGACTCTAGAATTAGAAGGCAAACCCCAGGAATCCTATGCAAGCTAGATATTGAGAAAGCATATGACCATGTAAATTGGAATTTTCTCTTGAAAGTTCTAAAGGATATGGGTTTTGGTGCAAAGTGGATTAATTGGATCTCTTTCTGTATAAGAACTGTTAGGTTCTCTATTCTTGTTAATGGTTCTCCAGAAGGTTTTTTCCCATCAGAAAGAGGTATCAGACAAGGTGACCCGTTATCCCCTTTTCTGTTTCTTATTACTATGGAGGGTTTGGGTCAGATGATACAGATTGCCCAGGGGAATACTTGGCTAAGAGGCTTCTCAGTCTCAAGTGGAGAAGACAGCAGTTTGAGGATCACACATTTACTGTATGCTGACGACTCCTTAGTTTTTTGTGATGCTCATCACGAGCAGCTGAAATATCTAAGATTAATCCTTGTAATATATGAAACTGTCTCTGGACTTCATGTAAATTGGAGTAAGAGTAGTTTGTTTCCGGTTAATACGGTTGATAATACACAGGTATTAGCTGCAATTTTGGGCTGCCAGGTGGGATCTTTGCCAACTACTTATCTGGGGCTATCACTAGGCTCCAAGAATAAAGCTCAAGAAATATCGAGCGGAGTGTTGGAAAGATGTGAAAAAAGACTAGCAACTTGGAAGAGTCAGTATCTTTCTCTAGGAGGCAGAGTGGTCTTAGTAAACACTCTGTTGGATGCACTCCCGACCTATGTCATGTCTTTGTTTCCGATACCATCCAAGGTTAGGAAAAGAATTGATGCACTTAGGAGGAATTTTATATGGCAGGGCAACAAAGATAAAAGAGCCATACATTTGGTAAAGTGGAGCTCACTTATCACCAGCAAAAGGCAGGGGGGTCTGGGACTCAGGAACCTCAAGGCGCACAACCAAAGTTTACTTATGAAGTGGATGTGGAGGTACAACTCAGACACTAATGCTTTGTGGAGAAAGGTTATAAGGGAGAAATATGGTCAAACTAAGCAGTGGTGCACTAGCCATGTTAATAGTTCCTATGGGGTAGGTGTTTGGAAATCTATCGGGCAACTATGGAGCTCTATGTTGGTTAACACTAGCACAAGGGTTGGTAATGACAGGAAGACACTATTTTGGAATGATAATTGGCTTGGGCATGGTCCACTCAAAGAGATGTTTCCAGAATTTTTCAGTATTGCAAATATGCCTCATATTAAAATGGAAGCAGCTTGGGGCTAGCATGGTTGGAATATCACTTTCAGAAGAGGTCTGAATGACTGGGAAATGGGGAGAATTGCTGATTTTTTTAAGGCTTTGGAAGGTTTCAAAGGGCTCAATCAAAATGAGGACACCTTATTATGGCATTGCTGCAAGAACAGAGTATACACTGTTAAATCTGCCTATTTCATGCTTACAAATGTAGATCAGCATACAGCGGGATGGCCATGGAAGAACATATGGAAAGCAAAAGCTCCCTTTAAGGTGGTCTGTTTCTCATGGCCGGTAGCAAGAGAAGCGTGTTTAACCCAAGAAAACCTACAAAGAAGGGGATTTCTGTTATACTCGAGATGTTTGTTATGTGGCACAGATCTAGAGACCAACAATCATCTCTTCCTGCATTGTCCTATCACTAGTCAATTGTGGCAATTGTTCCTCAACATTGTGGGCCTTAGATGGACAATGCTTGCAACTACTCTAGAGCTTCTAAAGTCCTGGAATAACATTGGAGGTGTAGTCAAACAGAAGACATGGTGGAGAGTGATACCTGCTTGTGTATGGTGGACAGAGAGGAACTCAAGAGTTTTTGAAGACAGATACAATACTCTTCAGAATGTTAAGATGAATTGTATTCTTTTGTTTTATTTTTGGTGTAAAGAAAGGCATGTAGAGAATACAGAGTCCCTGGTTGACATGTTAGGTTTTTTGTAAATCTGGTGGATCAGTTTTGATCTTCGCACCTCCTGTACACATGGTTTTGCACTGCCTTAGTGCCTTTTTTCTTTAATACATTGGTACCAATCTCAAAAAAGGTAGAACTGCTTCAGAATGCAGTCATGATACTAATAACTCATGCCCCATTAGAACATTCCAATACATCAAGAATGTTCTATAGGATGTGTCGGTCTAGTTTTTGGATAGAGCACAAACAAGAATTCTCTTCGAAATATCTCTGCAACAATCAAGAGCTATTTCTCCTGAAATTTTTGTTATAGAACTTCATAAATAACATCATTTAAAATGTCATGGCATCCAATAAACAAAGGGGAAAACATGGAAGTACTCCATACCTCCCTAGTTGCTAATGGCTTAAGCACGATTCCAGAACTGCTTAAATTTCTTCCTAGTTCCTACTAGTACTATCAAATAATCTTCAAGTTGAAAATTTGATCCCTCCATTGTCTTTTAATCCAAACAAGTTGTTCTCCCTAAGTCTTACATTTGGAACAACCCTTATAGTAGAACCAAGCTCCGCTAATCTCTATACAATAAGACCCAAAAGACAGGCACTATCACAGTTTGACGAGTCAAAAAGCATTTTTTAAATGTTTAATTACAAAACGTTTCTTTTAGGGGTACAAGATGAACGCACATAAAACCCTGAAATAATATTTATAATCATCCATGAATATAGTACAAAAACAAGATGTAACCAGGAGCGGAGCTACAACCCCCGCGAACGCGAAGGGTGGTCTATCAATAGCCTTCACCGAAAAATTATACTCCTATGCGGGGCGGAGCTAGTGTTGACGTTATGGGTTCCGCTGAATCCACTAAATGTGGCAAACTCTGTATTGGTCTTAAAAAGTTCATTGAATATGTACAAAATATTAATTTAAAATCCAATAACTAGAATCACGAACTAGCTTCAAGTTCTGGCTCCGCCTCTTCTCCTACGTAACATGTAACAGGTCAAAAATTGCTTTCTTTACATACATATTAAATCTTGAACCACCTTAGCGAAGTTCCTGGCTTTGCCACGGATATACCAATATAGATATTTTTAGCAGAACAAAGAATTAGAGAACTCCAAACTAAACAATGGGTTTATTCATTAATCATCACAATCCCCTCTTACACAGAATTAAAGTTACATTCACTACCAAAAATAGTCTAATGACTCCTACTAAAACTTAACCTAAATACAAAAAAACAAATACAGATGGTTCATATAGCCAACCCCAATTGAGATTTTCAGTTAATCAACAAGAATTTAACTCAAACACTTTAGCCAATCCACAATGTTCTCTATAACAGTTAAAGATTATACCTTTCAAGAAATTGAATTGAGCTGCAAAAATTAAGGGTGTGGCCTGAAACTTGTTGTGGCTCCTCAGATTCTTGAATTGTTTGGTGGAAAAAGCTGTTCGCTGTTTCAACTTTGGCAATGAATTTGAGGCAAAAAATGGTGATGGGTTGAGAGCAGAAAGTGTAATTTGATTTCTACTGTAAAAACATTTTGGGGATTGCACTGAAACAAAAAGTGTAGAATGAAAGGCTACAGTTGAAGCCATAAATATTTCGTTCAATCAAATGTATGACTTAACAAAAGGAACCTCAGAATTTTATTTTAATTATTATGAGCAGAAAATCAGATATATAGTAACCATTATTCTTTGTGAGGCTACAAAAATTGAGTCTGAACTTAAAATTAGAAATAAAACTCAAAGAGATGGTGAAATTGGGTAAGAGTCGGAGAAGCAAGGAAAGAGGGAGAAATTAAAAAATAGCCACATTTAGCACGTTGAAAAATAGCCAAGTTTCAAAAGTCATCGAAATTTAGCCATTTTAAATTTGAGTGAAAATACTATTCAAAATCCGAAAAAATATGCTCGCAAATTTTACGGAAGTTCCAACATAAGTATGCTTCCCGTAAATTCCAGGATAACTATGCTGGAACTCCCGCAAATTTTACGGGAGTTCAACCATAATTATGTTAGAACTCCCGCAAAATTTACAGGAGTTCCAGCAAGTATAATTGTCCAGTATAATATACTGGAATTTGGAGTACTGGTGCTCCAGTCTCCCACAAATTTTACAAGAGTTAGCAAAGTATACCGGTCCAGCATAATATGCTGGAGTTCGTACACAAATGCAACAAAACTCCCGTATATTATACTGAACCGGTCCCTGTTGCAGCAAAATAGTAGCTATTTTTTATTGACCAGTGTGAAAACTGGCTATACCACGATAATTTGTCCAGGAAAGGAGATATAATATATTGGGCTTGTTTTTTAGACTGGGCCTCAGGGGACCTATTCTAGGGAAAATACCACTTAAACGGGTTGTAGGGCCGGTTTTATGAGAAGGCAATGGGACATTTGCATCTATACCTGCCTTTTGTATCACGTTTTAACTTGTGCCCGCTTTCCAAAAAATTTGCAAGCGTACTCGCTTTTTCGCATAACTTCAGCACACACGCTGAAGTAGCAAAGGCAATCACGCAAAACTTCAGCAGTCTAGTAGTCGGGCCTGAAGTTCATATCTAGAGCTGAAGTTTTTGTTTTGTAACCGTCGAACTTCAGCTCTAGAGCTGAAGTCTTTGTTTGTAAGCTTTAACTCTAGAGCTGAAGTTTTTATTTGTAATTGACGAACTTCAGCTCTAAAGCTGAAGTTTTTGTTTGTGAGCTTCAACTCTAGAGCTGAAGGTTTTGTTTTGTAACTGTCGAACTTCAACTCTAGAGCTGAAGTTTTTGTGTTGGAAGAACTATTTGTGCTCAAGAAGGTTGCATGCGTGATTACTAAGTTCCAACAACTCGATTTGTCTGAGCTTCTGAATCTTTGCCACCAAAAACATGCAACAATCTAAAATCTGATATTTGAGGTTCATTATTGTCTAGAAGAATATTGTTATTCGCCTCCAGATCTCTATGGATAATATGTATCTTTGAATATATATGAAGATATATAAGCCCCTTGGGTAATGATAAAGACACGAATCCTCAATTAATCTAGCATTTCTTTAATTTTTGTTTGAATTTGTCAATTCCTTTATTAGTAATTGAGAGACCAGGAAGAAAGTGTTGGGAATAACGTCCTAAGGTGCTTAGCTAAGATTCTCCCCTGTATATGATTCTATGACGACCCGACCCGTTGTCTCATGAGTTACCGCTCCGTTTTCCCCATTTTGTGTTTTTTATGTTTCATTATCAATGCTTGCGTGATCGAGTTGGTTCAGATTTATTTTAGAAGAAAATGAGATACTTAGTCTCTTTAAGGAAGACTTAGTTTGGAAAAGTCAACCGGATATTGACTTATGTGTTAGAGGACTCGGATATGAATTCCGATGATTCAGTTAGCTTTGGAGGATGATTTGTAACTTAGGAGTGTGATCAGAAGTGATTTCGGAGGTTCGATGTAGAATTAGGGTTGAACTGGTGAAGTTAGTATTTTGGCGAATTCTGATTCATAAGCGAGATTTTGATCTGAGGGTTGGAATAGAATTTCGAGAGTTACTCTAGCTTCGTTATATGATTTGGAATGTGTGTGCAAAATTTCAGGCCATTCGGAGGTGTTTTGGTTGAGTTTTTGATCGAATACGTGTTTCAGAAGTTTTAGAAGAACTTAGGTTTGAATTCGATGTAATTTGATAGTTTTGGTATTGTTTGAGGTGTTTAGATGATTGAAGCAAGTTTTAATGATGTTTTAGGATGTGTTGATGCTTTTGGTTGAGGTCCCAGGGGCCTCGGGGTAATTTTAGATGGCTAACGGGGAGTTTTGAGCCTCGGGGTTTTTCTGTTGCACCAGGTATTTTCGCACCTGTGGTTTGGGGACCGTAGGTGCGATCTCACATATGCGGAAGAGAGGGGCGCAAGTGTGGTCTTGTGAAGGCATGTCAGGAACTAGATGCGAAGTCGCAGATACGACAAGTTGACCGTAGATGCAAGATTAGAGCATTAAGTGAATTTCCGCAGATGCGAAGGGTGTGACCGCAGAAGCGGATTTTTGGACCGTAGATGCGGTTTTGCCTGGGCAGAAATATTAAGTTCTTCTTCGCAAATTTTGTAGGGTTTTTACTTTCTAACTTCATATTTGGAGAATTGTGGGCGATTTTGAAGAGGGATTTCAAGGAGCTTCGATATGGTATATTTTTGGACTCAAAACACGATTCTATAGTGCTAATACATGGATTATGACTGAAAACTTAAGAAATTAATGGACAAAAATGGTGGTTTAGGGCTTGAACTTAAGAGAGAAAATATTGAGGATTTGAAGGGTCAAATAAACTCCGATTCTTGTGTTTTCGATATGTATGGAATTGCGGGGAGATAAGAAGTCTAATTATGTGAAAATTTCTGAATTTCCAGAAGTGGACCCGGGGCTCGGGTTTTGCTAATTTCGAGATTTTGATATTTTTCGATTGTTTTCGATCGGGTATTGTTTCCTAAGTATATTGTGTCGTATTCGTTGTGGTTTTGATCAGATTTGACGCGCGAGGAGGTAGATTTGAGAGTCAAGGGCATAGGGAGCTAGAGTTTGGCCAACTTAAGGTGAGTAATGATTATAAATGATGTCCTGAGGGTTTGATACCCTAGATTTGCACAACATAGTGCTATGTTGAGGTGAGAAACACGTTGTATGATGAGTGTAGGGTCCTTTACTACTAGGGACCGTGACTTGGTCCATCTCGATTGGTGATTTTTATCGTATCTTGACTGAGGTTTAATTATTGTCATTATGATTTGGGCTAGTTGACATGTTTGGCGCCTTGTGCCGACCTGATAGAACCCTTAGGGGAATTTTTACTAATTATCCTCACTTTACTTGCTAAAAATCATACCCGAGTCATGTTTCTAACTGTTCAACACAATGTGAACTGGTTGTTGAAATGCTAACCTAAATGAAAGTAATATGTGGGCTGAGATCCCTATCTTATATTAGTATGCCCGAGAAACTGTTTTTATATTGACTGAGAGGGGTCGAGAACCCAATCATGAGGATGTTATATGTTATGGATCGGGCAGTATGACGCAACAATATATTTATATGGACCGAGCTACATGCCTCAATAATATATTTATATGGAGCGGGTCGCACGCTGCAACAAATATATATTTATCTATATATGGATTGGGGTGCGCGCCGCAACAATATAGCGCTTGGGCTGTAGGAGCCCCTTCGGAGTCTGCACACCCCTAGTGAGTGCAGTCGACTATTGATATGGATCGGGTTGTGCGCCATAGTGATATACGGATCAGGCTGCATGCCGCGGTGGTATATTTATGATTTTGGTTATAATGAATAGTATATGAGTGAGTACTGAGGGAAAGTAATAAATAAATGAACAACTCGAGGGACGAATTTTATACTTGATTAATACTTGTTAAGTTACCTGTTCTACCTGGTTTTAAGGAATTTCACCTGACTTCTTCATTATTTGCTATTAAAATGTTCTTACTGCTTTCATATAGAACTGCATAGTACTTTTACGTGATTTCATACTGTCAGTCATTATTTATGTACTCACTAGGTCGGAGTACTAATAACCGTGAATTATGCATGTTTTATACCCATTCTTACCTAAGCGTTGTGCATAAATTGGTCTTAATTAGTCCTGAATTGCTTATAAGTTGCGTTTGATTGCAGGTTTGAGTGACTAGATGATGAATATCACAAATCGCCTAAAAAGGAGTGAAACCTGCCAAGCGCCAGAAGATAACTGAAGCTTGGGAAAAAGAGACCACTCTATTTTGTCATGCGGAGCATAGACAAGTGCCAGCCCAAGCTGCACGGTCCGCACTGTTTTGATTTGTGGCCGCGCAGAAAAGTTCAGAGAACTAGTTTATGAAGAAGATCCACGTAGACCGCAATCTATTTTCATGTGGTCCGCAAAGACGATGATTGGAGGCTTAATTTTTTAAGGAAAAATTCCACGTGGCCGCACACCAAATCAGTGCGGTCCGCATGGATGAAAGATCAGAGAGCCATTGAAAGGATAATTTACTCAGTGCAACCGCAGCTCAAAGTTACGCGGTCCACATCAATTGTCTTATGAGTCTCGTGTGGTAACATGAGTTGAGATATTGTAGTGCTACAGTAAAGAGAATATTAAATTTAAGATGAATCAGAAAGGAAATTGGGTAAATGGAGAAACTTGTTAATAAACCGGAACGGAATGATAAGGATACGATTAACTCCTGGTATCTGTTCGAAGTAATGAGTCTTGCAGATATGGTGCAACAAAGCTCTTGAGTGCTGGCAGTTGCATAGCTCGACGTGGGTAAAAGGACTCAGTCCTGGCAGTTAGACTTATGCAATGAAATGGAAGAAACAGTTTGCGATGTGTTATGTATTCGTACGGGGAAGTGTGGAATTAGGCATAGCGATTCATGTGCTATATACGTGTTGGAGACTAGAAGTTCTCGTAATCCGCCTACGCAGTGGTGGTATATCATGTGTATCGGCACCGTTTAGCGATTATTGAAAATTGGAAGCCCTAGCGGCTCTCTCTTTACTTGATATGATGAATTTGGGTTTCGATACTTGATTGCAGACTGGCTGTCATAAGTCAGGTCATCTAGACTAATGTGATATGGACTATGTCGGGAATGGCACAAATTGCGTAGCAGAGTGCATCAGAGTATACTCCAGCAGGGTAGTTGTACCCAGGACCGGCGGACGACTGGTAGGTATTGCTTTGTTAGTTGGGCCTTTGTGGCAGATATCAGTGTAGAGGTATCTACCATTGATTCAGTTCCGATGTTGAGGAACTTTGTCGAATGTGTTTTTTGTGGCCGAGCTTGAGGCTATATATGTTTATTGTAATGAGCAATTTGACTCGGTGTGCATTTCGTTTTGCGTGGATCGGGTGGCACGCTGCCACGGGTTATTTGGATCGGGTGGCACGCCGCCACAGGTATGGTATCTGGATCGGGTGGCACGCTGCCACGGGTATGTCATTTTGAGCAGGTTGCACGCCGCAACCGTGTAATATGGAGCATAGTTTTTTTCTATAGGTTACCTTGTGTACTATACTTCCTAGTCTCTGAGGAAAGTCAGTGTTGGGTGTCGCTCGGCAAATGGCGCATTAGTTGTGTCCTTACAAGATTTGATGGCGTATATTAATTGTTTCATAGTGGGTAAGATTGATTGCTTAGGTTCAGACCTAGATCTGTGCGTGGCTGACTGGTTTGAGCATGGTGAGATGACTTGAGGTGCTTCACGGGTAATAGTGTTTGGATGTAATCATAAGTTGTGGCAAGGCCAAATGATGTTATGACCTTTCGAGGAGAGTTTAGGTACTCTATTTCTGTAATGTGAGACGGGATCTCAGTCCTATGTTATGATGGTACTGAGAAATTGAATTACAGCTCTTGTGTTTGAGTTAGTTGTCATGAGTTGAGTATGTTCAGTCGTTTCCTATTTGAGCATGTGTTGTGCTCGTCGTGGCTTAGGCCGGTGTGGAGGTGTCATATCACCCGTGCGGTGTGTTATAATCGAAATGATCGTTGGAGCCAGTAATGAGTGCGGGCATATGTGGTTTAAGCTGGTTAGAAAGGTAATATCGAGGTTTGGCTCCGAAATCTATGGTGGTATCAGTTAAAAGAGGGATGAATCCATGAATGGATGACCTGAGAGATGGATTTAATATATCGCGTGTTCGATTGTCGTGGGCAATATATGAAGGTGTTGGAATAAGACATTATTTAATGGAAAAAGGTTTTTTCAGTTAGTATTTGGTTAACGCGGGAAAATTGTTGTGATTAGAGGACATCGTCTCGAGTGATTGGGTTGTTTGGTACACCATAAGATCTCACCCGGAGTGGCGAGTATGGGCTATTACAGTTGACTAAGGTGTATTATGAGTATAGACGTGGGATTAGGAATTCTAATATGTGTGAGCACGTGATTTTATGTCACGACCCCAAACCCCGGTCGTGATGGCGCCCAACACATTTCTAGGCAAGCCCGACCATCTTATCCAATTAAACCAGCCAAGTATAATTAATACTGATTAATCGGCGTGATTAGCCTGTTTTCATAACAAACCAAGAAGTGTAGAACTGAAATACAAGAACACAGTCCCAACCAAATCGTGGCGTCACAAGTCCGAGCCTCTACAAATGAGATCTACTACAAAATCAAGTCTAACCAGAATGGAGACAACAAAATGATAAAAGTGGGAGAAAACAGGTTCTGCGGACGTTGGCAGCTACCTCGAAGTCTCCACGGAATAGGAATGAATAAGCAGCTGCGAAAACTCAACTGCTCTCTGGCACCTATGAATCTGCACAAAAAGTGCAAGGGAGTGGGGTGAGTATATTTCAACTCCAGTGAGTAACAATAATAAACAATAACTGAAAATAAGAACTCCCGTACTATCACTAAACAGTTCTAAGGCAACCCCCACAAGTTAGTCATCACTATAATGAGTACTCTGATCTCCAGTCCACATCTATCTCATCTAGGTCCCACACTGACCACATCCTCGCTCGTACCATTACGGTATACAACCATCTCAATATATGGAGACATATACATCTGTCTATAACATATAAATATTTCAGTATATATATGAATATGAATAAGTATAATGTTGCGGCGCGCAGCCCGCTCCAATACATATACCGCTGCGGCGCGCAGCCCGCTCCATTTAACGTCGACGGCGCTCACTGGGGGTGTATACAGACTTCGGAGGGGCTCCCTGGGCCCAAGCACTATAATACTGCGGCGTGCAGCACGATCCACACAAATATTACTGCGGCGTGCGGTCCGATCCAATATATATATACATATATATCTCTATACTGCTGTTATATATACTTATATAACTATTCTGCTGTGGCGTGCAGCCCAATCCCATAATATACTACAGCGCTCACTAAGAACGTGTGCGGACTCCGACTCCGAAGGGGTTCCTACAGCCCAAGCGCAATAATACTGTGGCATGCAGTCCGATCCAACATATATACTGCTGCGGCGTACTGCGGCGTGCAGTCCGATCCAATATATATACTGCTGCGGCGTGCAGCCCGATCCAATATAGGTATATATATATAATACCTCATAATGGGTCCTCGACCCTATTCCGGTCAGTATATACTTGGCCTCTCAGGCCCAATATAATATATCACAGTGGGTCCTTGACCCTGTCTCAGTCAATATAGACTTGGCCTTTCGGGCCCAATATAACATCTCATAGTGGGTCCTTGACCCTATCTCATCTCAATCGGTATAGACTTGGCCTTTCAGGCCCACTCAGCTAGAACAAGGAATTCCACCCTAGATAATCTCTCTCAATGTACACATCTAGTACGGGCTCATATTATGCTATACAGCTAGAGCTACGACTGAGTGTATGTTTCCAACACGATATAAGGGTCACCTAGCTCTATAGGTTCCCTAATGCTCTGCAGATCGGCACAAGGCCCCAAACATGGCTATTAGCCCAATTGCACAGTTATAATCTCATTAACAGTCATAAAACACAGCATTCTATTATGTGGGCCCGGGGTCGATTTTTTTCTATTCCGGGCAGAATGTTGTAAAAATCATATTTAGCAATATGAACTAGTTTGTTAAGTAGAATTGATGATATTAAATCAATTGTGTATAGATACGGTTGGATTGGAGACAAATTCGAAAGGAAAAGGCATTGCTACGGATTGAATCGTTCGTAAACTTTCGAGGTAAGTGTTTGTTCTATCCTAGCTTGTAGGAATAGGAATTTAGTTGTGAATAAATTGTTGATTAAGAGTTATTGGTGTTATACCGGTAATGAAGATAAATTGTTGAAATTATTATCAATTATTGGTTTAAAACCGGTAATTATAAATATTGTTGATATAGAGATTATTGGCTAAATGCCGGTAATATATATATTTATGAATTGGGATCGTGTGGCGCGCCGACCACTTATATATTTATGAATTGGGATCGTGTGGCGCGCCGACCACTTATATATTTATGAATTGGGATCGTGTGGCACGCCGACCACAAAGTGATTTAAATCTTGGCATTGGCCATAGTTGCCTGTAGCCTATTGATATATTTGGGAGCGGGTGGTACGCCTACCACAAGATGTAGTTACTATGATAGTTGGGAGCGGGTGGTACGCCTACCACGAGATATGAAATGAGAGAGGAATTGAGACATGAAAGTAAGATTTATTCTGTTGATTAGATTATTCTGGATATCGTGAGTTATTGACTGTTATTTCAGAGCAGAGTATTTCCTTATAAATGTATTGTATATATATGTATATTGCAACTGTACAGGTTTATGTGGGTGACTGGCCTTAGCCTTGTCACTAGTTCGTGAGTATTGTGACACCAGTCTTGGGTAGTGTATCATGCTTGGGTTTTCTTTATCATATTTGACTAAGTTTTCCGCTAATTTTGATTATTCCGCTGTAATTTATATGTTTTTCATAATAAGTCTTAATAAGAAATTGGTAATTAATGGAGGTGTAACTAATATTTGGCTTGCCTAGCTTCCATTTAGTAGGCGCCATCATGACCCCGATGGTGGGTAATTCGGGTCGTGACATTTTACCTCACACGAACTACTCCCAAAGAAATCAAAATCAAAGTTGTTTTATTTTATTGTGTACATATTTGTGAATTTCTCATGATATTTTGTGATTATTTACGTTCGTTTGTGGTTGTTTTTGTTGTTTAAATTAAGAGAAAAATACAAAAATATATATGTTGCATCTGAATTTAGAATTTAGTTAAGTAATTTATTTTATAAATTTTTTTTTAACCAAAGGGTGTGTTTTTATAACGACCCGGTTGGTCGTTTTAGAAATTTACGCCCCGATCCCCAATTTAACTGTTCCCCTAAGTTCATTTCTGCTATTGTGGTTTGCTAGGAAAGCCGGTTCTGAAATTTGGAGCATCTTGGGACACTTAGTCCCTAAATGAGAGTTTTAAAGTTAGAAAATGGTCCGTAGTTGGAACAATGTTAAGACGACCTCGGAACGGAAATCCGATGATTCTATTAGCTCCGTTAGGTGATTTCGGGGTTGGGCGCACGTTCGAAATGTATTTTGGAGGTCCGTAGCTCAATTAGACTTGAAATGCCGAAGTTGGAAATTTTGGCGAATCCGAACGATAGGTGAGATTTTGATCCGGGGGTCGGAATGGAATTCCGACAATTTCTGTAGCTTCGTTATGTGAGTTTTGATATGTCCGCAAAATTTTAGGTCATTCGGACATCGTTTGGTCGGGTTTTAGATCGAATGTGCAATTCGGAAAGTTTTAAGAAATTTAGGCTTGAATTCGATGTGAATTATGGGTTTTGATGTTGTTAGACGTGTTTTTATGATTGGAATAAGTTCGTATCATATTTTGGAGTAGGTTGGTGGTTTTCGTTGGGGTCCCGGGGGCCTCGGGATGAATTCGGGGGTCCAAACGGACCATTTTGGTGCCAATTGCACTGTTGGTTCTGCTGCAATATTGCAGAGAATTTTTGTGCTTCACGATCGCGAAGCTGTTCATGCGATCGCGTAAGAGGAAATTATTGTGCTCTGCGATCGCGAGGGGGAGTCTGCGATCGTGTAGGGAAAAATTGGGAAGCTCTGCGATCGCGAGGTTAGGCCTGCGATCGCGTAAGGTTGAGCACGCGTGCAGTGCAATCGCGTTTGTATCATTGCGATCGCGTAGGGGTCGCTAAGTTGTTCACTGCGATCGCGTCCAAGCCCACGTGATCGCGTAGAAGAAAAATAGGTCGCCCAAGATTTGTGAATCGCGATCGCGAGCCCAGTGCTGCGATCGCGTAGAGCTAATTGGCCTGACAGTGACTTTAAGTCCAGAAATATTTTAGTCGCGGCCTAACACACAAAAACCGCCATTGTTGAGCTCCAAGAGAGGAAATTGAATGGGAAACGCCGGGATATCATCGGAAAATCATCGGGGGTAAGTTTCTTGACCTTAATTCGTTAGTTTATCATGAAATCCTTGATTATTTCACTGGAAATGGAAGATTAAAGGTGGGTTTGAGCCTTAGGCCTAAATTTTAGAAAACCTTTGATTTGAATGGGCAAACGGAGTCCGATTTCGATAAATTTTATATGCACGGACTTGTATTGAGATAAAAAACCCGAATATATAACTTTCATGATTTTTCGATAAGCGTACCGAAAGTCGGGTTTTGGCAAATTGGGGGTTTTGGTGTATTTTGAGTTGTTTTGATTGGGTAATGCCCAATTGGCCTATTTTGATGTGATTCTATTGATTTTTATCAGATACTAGACCTGTGGAGGCCGACATTCATGGCAAGAGAGTTGTTTCTTAGTAGGTTTGTATCGGAGTTGAGGTAAGTGGCTTGTCTAACCTCGTGTGGGGGAACTTTCACCCCTAGGGTATTATGTGATAGTTTAAATGCCTTGTACGAAAGGTGACGGGCGTGTACATGCACTGGTTGTTGAACACATGCCTTACTTGAATTGTCCGATTGGTGATATTCCTGCTCTTAGCCGATTAAATTGTTACTTTACCCGGTATTAGTTAGAAAAGCTTGATTAGCTAAGATTCAACATGTCTAATTGCCTAGTTGACTTACTTGAACTTCTTGATAAATTGTTGGCACTAGTTTCGGAGAGGTTGTAGTTAAATATATTATGTTCTCTCTGTGTGTTTTTCTTTATTTGATGTGTGGGTGGACTACGGGTTCAATTCCCGGAGATCCCACGGCTGTGGGTTCGATTCCCAGAGATCCGGAGTGATATTGTTTGTGGACTGCGGGTTCGATTCCCGGAGATCCTGATGTTATTGAGATATGGACTGCGGGTTCGATTCCCGGAGATCCTGATGTTATTGAGATATGGATTGCGGGTTTGATTCCTGGAGATCCTGATATTATTGAGATATGGACTGCGGGTTCGATTCCTGGAGATCCCGATGTTATTGAGATATGGACTGCGGGTTCGATTCCCGGAGATCCCGATGTTATTGAGATATGAACTGCAGGTTCGATTCCCGGAGATCCTGAGCCATTGATATATTTTTGAGATGTGGACTGCGGGTTCGATTCCCGGAGATCCTGAGATTTTATTGAGACATGGGCTGCGGGTTCGATTCCCGAAGACCCAGGGGTACTGTTAATGGGACTGTGGGTTCAATTCATACAGGTCCTGGACTTGTGATTTGAGTTTTGTTACTTGTTGTTAGCTTACTTGTAGACGGTTGTAGCAATATCTTCATTGTTGTTATTTCAGAATTATCATCCTTTAAACTGCTTATTATTGTTACTATCATTTTGTTATTGCTTCTCTCAGTAGGGCCCTGACCTTCTTCGTCACTACTCCATCGAGGTTAGGCTTGGCACTTACTGAGTACCGCCGTGGTGTACTCATGCTACTCTTCTGCACACTTTTGTTGTGCAGATCCAGGTACATCAGGACAGGCTCATACTAGGTGATTCAGCAGCGCTTTGGGAGACCTCGAGGTATGATCTGCTACGTCCGCGGATCTGAAGGCCTTCCTTCTATTCTAATAGTATTAGTAGATATTTTTCCTTCACTTTGTTGTTAGATACTCTTTATACATAGAGCCACAATTGTATATTCTCTTTTAGTCTGTGTTACCCGTGGGATTCCAGATCTTGGTGGTGTTTTATACAGTGTGTTTGACGGATGTATGTGCCAAGCGGCACGGATTACATTTCTTTTTATGCTATTTTTCCACTATTTCTTATTAAATGTTCATAACTTGTATATTCCGCAACGTGTTAGGGTTACCTAGTCGTGGGAACTGGGTGCCATCACGACATGTTCACGATTGGTGAACTAGGGTCGTGACAAGTTGGTATCAGAGCTCTAGGTTCATAGGAGTCACGGGACACGGACCGGTTACTTAGAGTCTCGTTGATCGATACGGAGACGTCTGTATTTATCTACGAGGGGCTATGTAACTGTTTAGGAAACTCTTCAATTCTTTAAATTCCTTATCGTGCGCCGTTTATTCAGTTGGAGCCTATGTCATATGTTCTTTTACATCCACTCGTGTATTGAAATTGCGCACTCGGTATCAAGTATGCGCCGACGGTTCGTGATGCTGCAGAGGGATTTCAAGGGAGTCAAGAATTTACTCAACCATTGTTGCCGCGTGCCATCCATATCGATAATGCAAGAGAATGGAGAGATCTTCAATTGTGCACATGGGGGTGCACTAGATTCTGACATTCGGTTGATAAGTACGGTCTTGAGAAGGTTTACTTAACTACCAAATCGTCACAGCAATGGTAGAATCACAAGGTGGATGTAGATCTAAAGATAGTTGGTGGTAATAAAGACTATATGGTTCACATGAGATATCTATTTAGCAAAGGATTCAACTAGCAAAGATACTGGGGGGGGGGGGAAAATGAGTTTAACTGTCTTAAGAAGGATATGTACCAAACGAATGTCTTTGGCTTGTATTATGATGAAGACGTACGAATGTTAAAGGCTAGTATCATGGATTAGCAAGATGTATCTTAAGGATTCATGTCAAGTGAAATGATTTCACTATTAACGATCTAATTATGGGTCATGTGTTATATCAGATTTGGCCTGCGATGTATTTAGGTGCTATTCAAAAAGTTCTTGAAAACTTGCGGATGGGCAAGAGTTGAGGTTCGTATGGTATGATGTTGGGACTTTTGGATGTTCCTGTGTCCCAAATAAACTCTACATTTTTTTATCAGTAGGGAAATATTCGACAAAGGCTACATGGTGCTTCGTAGGCGTGTGAGAATCATAGTATGTTTTAAGATGTCGTTGGTAGAGAATGCTCGGTGCATGGAGCGGGATGATGTTTGGTTGTATTGGAATGAGGTCATACCTTATAGGGTCAGAGTGCTAATAGGGCACAAGTGATTATGTTCGTAGGATCAAGTGAATTGCAGTTGAATAAGAGTAGATGACTGGAGAGAATGGTTCTAATGTGTTTGAGAGTCGTGTAATAGTGGCTTTGAGCTAGTGGGAGAGTCTCACCGCTTATGATTAGGGTCGCATGTCTAATTACCTGCGTGAATTCTGGGCATTAGCGTATTAATGGGTTATTGCAGCTACGGAAAAGGACCATGAGTGGTAATTTGAGTATATGAATTGTTGAATGCATGTTATGGTTAGCCTTACTGGCTCATGTTCAAACTTGAGGAAAGATTCATGATTTATGCCTCGTATAGGTGCAGACTTCGCGGGAAGTGATTCCGCTGGGTGTCTTATCAAGAGGGTATTCATATGTTATAAACATTCAGTAGAGTCGGTTGCGTACTGGGGCAAGTCAGGGCCGGATGGTTCTCAATAGCGGTCCTAGTGAATTCAAGAGGTAAAGTGTGGTGCCTGATAATTCTGAGTCTATAAGTACAGTTGAGGCTCAAGCTTTTGAAGCAACTTATGAAGAAAGGCACAAAACGATCTATTATGTTTTGACTTGTGGTGTAGTATTTGAGGGACATGAAAAGGTCGTCGTTCTTGAGATAGCATGGCCTCATGATTTAAGGTCACTCGGGGTAAGTGCGGTTGGAATAAGATAGGTATTGAAGGAAGATATTAACATTTCTAAGGCAATCAAGGATAACCTAGAAGGAAGTAGATTGATCCGCCATAGTTGAGTTGACGTATTGGTGTCAATGACCGGTTCATGCAACATGATCAAATTATGCATGTTATTTGTGGCGGTGCATTTGAGGCTTGTCGGCCGTAATGTTTGATGGTATTCTGAAGTATTCTTCTGTTAGGGCCTGTTATGAGTAGACAGATCTCGGGAAGGGTTATGGTGGCTTGGACCACTACTTAGAGATTGGCATATTCGATGGTTTTGAGAATTCGCCGTATGTTGTTATAGCTCTCCTGCAGTGAGCTAAATGGAAAGTCTTATGTGATGAAGTATTAGCCTATCGTCAGTTCTAGAGCTATGATGGAAATTGTGTCTACCGTATATCGGCACGTGATATGCAGTGAGTAGTATGAAATTTGAAGTAAGGACCCAGGGTCACGGTTTGGTCAATGAATGTGATATAAAGAGCTCGGATGAGCAGGAAAGGAGTTTCGGTGTTTTGAGTAAGATGGGTATTAACATCAGTATCATTTGAGATCGGTGTTCTGTGAGAAAGGCTTTGCATCCCGGTTAGGGACTCCTGATCGCTTTTCAGTGTTAGTACAGCCGGTGGGTTGAATGTGCGGACCCGTTTAATTATTCGGAAGATGGTGGGAGCTTGACCCAAGAAGATTGTATAGGTGTGACTTATAGTCACTTGATTGGTTAGAAATTTAAACCAAGTATGAGGATTTTGGTGATATCATCCATTTGAGAACTTATGCCCGGAGGGCACTCTGCTTAGTGGGTTATAGACCTGTGAAATATTATTGACTTAGCTTGGCACGACCAGGATAGACTTAAGGTCGGTGGATAGATTTGAATGTGGAAGTGAGCCTTGCGTCAGGCCAGTTATGTTTCTTCCAGCAATGCGCCCTTTATGAAGGGATAGTCGCGGTCTTATTTCGCGGTTAGTTAATTCAAGTAAAGATATATTGCAACGTATGAGTGTGCGACGGCTTGGTAAGTTCCTTATGTGTTGAGGTTCCGCTCGGCGGTGATGTTATATGAGCATGATGGCTCTTGAGGCTCATATCTTATGTCGCACCTCAATTGTGCTTGAGTTCATAGCCTATAGCGCTATATGTTTTCATTGAGTCTGATATCATGCACCTTAGTGTGCTTATGATCGATATTCAGTATTTTTATGTGACGAGCTATTCGGCTCGACATATGACTCCTTGTGTGAGTCTATATTGTTGGGATCGGGTGGCACGCCGCCATAGTTATATTGTTAGGATCGGGTGGCATGCCGCCATGGTTATATTGTTGGGATCGGGTGGCACGCCGCCATGGGTATACTGTTGGGATCGGATTGCACGCCGCAACAGTGTGATGTTTATTTCAGTGTCTATAATTGCTTTTATGTGTTTTGTTTCCTATTTTCTGAGGAGGTCCATGTTAGTGTGAGAGTTGAATAGTTCTCTCTAGTGTTCGCCTTCCTCTTTGTATCACGTACGAATTAGTAGCCTACTAGCACATTGTGTCATCTTGTGGGACTTTTGATTATGTCTGAGGGGGCTTATCGCCTGATCAGTTCATACTGGGTGAGATGAGATTATGAGATTTGAGATCAATTCAAACTGATTATATGAGGTATATTATAGAGGAAAAGATCATCCTCTGGTTTAGGACAAGGTAATGGATCTTGTCAGGAGTATAGACCCAATGAATTGTTGATTCAGTAGTTGGTTATGGATATCGGCACATCTCTTCTGTCGGGTCAGTATTGTAAAAGTTAGAACGAGACCTATGTAGATCATGAGGTGCAATGAGAGCATCCGATTCGTTGAAGTTTTGGCTAATTTGGTCATAAAATATTATCGTGGTCCTGTGGATTTTGTGTTGCAAGGTAAGAATCCAGCAAGGTTATGCAGTCATGTTTGAGGATGGCGTTTGAGGAATATCGAGTGATCTCTTGATGAAAACAAGCCTGACATAGAATTTCGGATGTTGGAATTAGGCTCTAAGACTTAATTGCTTGAACAAGAGGGAATATCTTCAGATTATATCAGGCTAATGTGCTCAGCCGAGTCCTAGATTTATTGGCCCTTTTGAGGTTTTGAGGCGTGTTGGGGAGGTTGCTTATGAGTTGGCCTTACCTCCCAGCCTAGCCGGAGTCCATCCCGTATTTCATGTCTCTATGCTCCGGAGATACCATGGTGACCCGTCGCATGTGTTGGATTTTACTTCTGTTCAGCTAGACAAAGATCTGTCTTATGTTGAGGAGCCAGTAGCTATTCTAGACAGGCAGGTCAGGAAGCTAAGGTCAAAGAACATCGCTTCAGTAAAGGTTCAGTGGAGGGGGCTAGCCGGTCGAGGAGGTGACTTGGGAGACTGAGCAGGATATGCGCAGCCAGTTCCCTCATCTTTTCACCACTCCGGGTATGTTTTCTATGCTCGTTCGAGGACGAACGAATCTTTTAAGTATGGGAAGATGTAATGACCTGGCCGGTCGTTTTAGAAAATTTCGCCCTGATCCCCAATTTAACTGTTCCCCTAAGTTCATTTCTGCTATTGTGGTTTGCCGGGAGAGCCGGTTTTGAAATTTGGAGCATCTTGGGACACTTAGTCCCTAAATAAGAGCTTTAAAGTTAGAAAATGGTCTATAGTCGGAACAATGTTAAGACGACCTCGGAATGGAAATCTGATGGTTCCATTAGCTCCGTTAGGTGATTTCGGGGTTGGGAGCACGTTCGGAATGTATTTTGGAGGTCCGTAGCTCAATTAGGCTTGAAATGCCGAAGGTTGGAAATTTTGGCGAATCCGAACGATAGGTGAGATTTTGATCCGAGGGTCGGAATGGAATTCCGATAATTTCTGTAGCTTCGTTATGTGATTTTTGATATGTCCGCAAATTTCAGGTCATTCGGACGTCGTTTGGTCGGGTTTTAGATCGAATGTGCAATTCGGAAAGTTTTAAGGAATTTAGGCTTGAATTCGATGTGAATTATGGGTTTTGATGTTGTTAGACGTGTTTTTATGATTGGAATAAGTTCGTATCATGTTTTGGAGTAGGTTGGTGGTTTTCGTTGGGGTCCCGGGGGCCTCGGGATGAATTCGGGGGTCCAAACGGACCATTTTGGTGCCAATTGCACTACTGGTTCTGCTGCAATATTGCAGAGAATTTTTGTGCTTCGCGATCGCGAAGCTGTTCATGCGATCGCGTAAGAGGAAATTATTGGGCTCTGCGATCGCGAGGGGTTGTCTGCGATCGCGTATGTAAAAGTTGGGAAGCTCTGCGATCGCGAGGTTAGGCCTGCGATCGCGTAAGGTTGAGCACGCGTGCAGTGCGATCGCGTTCGTATCATTGCGATCGCGTAGGGGTCGCTAAGTTGTTCACTGCGATCGCGTCCAAGCCCACGCGATCGTGTAGAAGAAAAATAGGCCGCCCAGGATTTGTGAATCGCGATCGCGAGTCCAGTGCTGCGATCGCGTAGAGTTAATTTGCCTGTCAGTGACTTTAAGTCCAGAAACATTTCAGTCGCAGCCTAACACACAAAAACCGCCATTGTTGAGCTCCAAGAGAGGAAATTGAAGGGGAAACGCCGGGATATCATCAGGAAATCATCGGGGGTAAGTTTCTTGACATTAATTCGTTCGTTTATCATGAAATCCTTGATTATTTCACTGGAAATGGAAGATTAAAGGTGGGTTTGAGCCCTAGGCCTAAAGTTTAGAAAACCTTTGATTTGAATGGGCAAACAGAGTCCGATTTCGATAAATTTTATATGCACTGACTCGTATTGAGATAAGGAACCCGAATATATAACTTTTGTGATTTTTTGATAAGCATACCGAAAGTCGGGTTTTGGCAACTTGGGGGGTTTTGGTGTATTTTGAGTTGTTTTGATTGGGTAATGCCCAATTGGCCTATTTTGATGTGATTCTATTGATTTTTATCAGATACTAGACCTGTGGAGGCCGATATTCGCGGCAAGAGAGTTGTTTCTTAGCGGTTTTGTATCGGAGTAGAGGTAAATGGCTTGTCTAACCTCGTGTGGGGGAACTTTCACCCCTAGGATATTATGTGATAGTTTAAATGCCTTGTACGCGAGGTGACAGACGTGTACATGCGCTGGTTGTTGAACACATGCCTTACTTGAATTGTCCGATTGGTGATATTCATGTTCTTAGCCGATTAAATCGTTAATTTACCCGGTATTAGTTAGAAAAGCTTGCTTAGCTAAGATTCAACATGTCTAATTTCCTAGTTGACTTACTTGAACTTCTTGATAAATTGTTGGCACTAGTTTCGGAGAGGTTGTAGTTAAACATATTATGTTCTCTCTGTGTGTTTTTCTTTATTTGATGTGTGGGTGGACTGTGGGTTCAATTCTCGGAGATCCCAGGGCTGTGGGTTCGATTCCTAGAGACCCGGAGTGACATTATTTGTGGACTGCGGGTTGGATTCCTCGGAGATCCTGAGTTATTGAGATATGGACTGCGGGTTCGATTCCGGAGATCCTGAGTTATTGAGATATGGACTGCGGGTTCGATTCCCGGAGATCTTGAGATCATTGAGACACATCTTGAGGTATTGAGACATGGGCTGCAGGTTCGATTCCCGGAGATCCCGATGTTATTGAGATATGGACTGCGGGTTCGATTCCCGGAGATCCTGAGCCATTGATATATTATTGAGATGTGGACTACGGGTTCCATTCCCGGAGATCCTGAGATTTTATTGAGACATGGGCTGCGGGTTCGATTCCCGGAGACCCAGGGGTACTGTTAATGAGACTGTGGGTTCAATTCATACAGGTCCTGGGCTTGTGATTTGAGTTTTGTTACTTTTTGTTAGCTTACTTGTAGACGGTTGTAGCAATCTCTTCATTGTTGTTATTTCAGAATTATCATCCTTTAAACTGCTTATTATTGTTACTATCATTTTGTTATTGCTTCCTCTCAGTAGGGCCTTGACCTTCCTCGTCACTACTCCATCGAGGTTAGGCTTGGCACTTACTGAGTACCGCCGTGGTGTACTCATGCTACTCTTCTGCACACTTTTGTTGTGCAGATCCAGGTACATCAGGACAGGCTCATACCAGGTGATTCAGCAGCGCTTTGGGAGACCTCGAGGTATGATCTTCTACGTCCGCGGATCTGGAGGCCTTCCTTCTATTCTAATAGTATTAGTAGATATTTTTCCTTCACTTCGTTGTTAGATACTCTTTATACATAGAGCCACAGTTGTATATTCTCTTTTAGTCTGTGTTACCCGTGGGATTCCGGATCTTGGTGGTGTTTCATACAGTGTGTTTGACGGATGTATGTGCCAAGTGGCACGGATTACATTTCTTTTTATGCTATTTTTCCGCTATTCCTTATTTAAATGTTCATAACTTGTATATTCCGCAACGTGTTAGGCTTACCTAGTCGTGGGAACTGGGTGCCATCACGACATGTTCACGATTGGTGAACTAGGGTCGTGACAGTTTTGCATTTTAATATTTTTAGTCAAAGTGTGTAATTTATAAGTTTAATTGATGGTTAATGTGTGAACTGTTATTAGAATTTAATTAGTATTCTTATAGGTTAATGTGGCTTTTTGTAATATAATTTAGGAATTTGGTTTTTAATAAATTAGGAATTAAACTAAACAAAAAGAGAGGAGAAAAGAATTAGAAATGAAGGGGAAAATCGAACTGGGCCAAAAAACTAAACCAACAATTCAAGCCCAAAACATTTTCGTCCAAAAACCACCCCAAAACCCAATTAAATTGGACCAAACCCGTTCCCATTACCCGGTCTACCCGAACCGCCCCACCATTTTTTCTAATCTGAACCGTTGGATGTAATAATCCAACGGTCTAGATTATTCAATACATTTTACTATACTAAAGACCCCCCAAAACCCTTTTACCTTTCTCATTCTTTCATTCCCCCATACCCTAATCAAACCAAATATCCCAAACTGTCAACCCCTCCCACAGTTCATCTTTGTCTTCCGATGAAACCAGCGAACCCAAAACCTGAAGATCCCCCATCGATTTTCATCAACAACTAAACCAAAATCCATCTTCGGTTACTATTTCTATCTCGCCGCCAGAGTCATCGGAATTGACCACCGGTGATGGATGTCGTTATTGTCACGACGGGATGAACGACGACCCCAGGCTGTTACCCGATTCGCTAGAAAATGATAAGGTCGCCATCAAATCGCGTGGAGGTCGCCACTTAAGGCAGTCCGTTTCGAATTCGACGAAGTTTCCGGTTTGAGGTTTCGATTTCCTACCCGTCTTTGTTGTTCTATCTTTGCGTTGAATTTGGAATTTTAACATTTTTGAATCAGGCAGTTGTAAAGGTGTCCTTCTTTTTCTCGATTTTTTTGCTTATTGAAATAGAACAACATGATTTGTTTATGAATTTGGTTTGAATGTTGATATTATCATTGCTCGTTAATGTGAACTTACTAGAAATAGTTGTTGGGCAGTGACATAATTCTTGTTGAGCTTCATATGTGTTTTCTTTTAATATGAGTAATTCTATTAGAACTGGAGTCGTGTTGGATCGTTGAAGTTGTCTTCCTGATTGAGCTGTGTACAAATTGAATTACATATGATTCGAATCTGTCGAGCCTTACACGAACATTTCGTATGTTTGATTGGTTTCCTTTCTTGAATTTCAATAGAGTCGAGTTCGAATTTGACCTAGCTCACTTGTCGACTAAATCTTGATGTTGAAACAACATATTTTGTATATTAAGGGTGACATTAGTGTGTTTACATGACCTTTGCTCATGATATCTAGAGGTGGACAGGCTGCTGTTAAATGCATTGTTTGAGGTTTCATTAGTTTTTGATTTGGTTATAGCTGGATATACTGTTGGATTGCTATTCATCAACTGACTTTCTATATAGAATAACATTAGGTTAGTGTGTTACTAATTCAGCAGGTGGATAATTAAAAAGGGAGAAGATAAGATAGTAATAGGAAAGATGTTAATTAGAATTTGCCTATTTAAAAGTTGAAAGGTTCAAATTAGGTAGCCTAGACTAATAATGTCCTTTTCTTTTAAGAATAAGGGACTGTTAGTTAATTAAAGGCTGCTAATGAACTGATTGGAGACATTTCTAAGTGGAATTAAAAGGTTAATAGACAAAGGTTAGTGGGAAATCTTTTACTGATTTTAAGGGTTAAAAATAAGTTAATTGATTGCCCATTAAGGCTTAAAATCAGGGCAAATGGTGTTTTGAACATATATAAAAGAGAGACAGGGGATTAGAGAAGGGGGGACTTTGCATTAAAAAAAAGCATTCTGAAAAGAAAAAAAAAGGTTGAGAAAAAGAGAGAATTGTTTCTTCGGCTCTTCTCATTGTTTTGTTTTGTTTTGAGTTAAAAGTTCAGTCCTTTAGCTCATTTAAGATGAGAAACAAGATAAACTCTCCATTCTTGTCCTGTACTCAAAGTTTGATTGCATCTGGGAATCTATTGGTTTTGAGTCTGTTGGTTTGCATTTCAGTTCTTGATTTTCAAAACTCTCATGTGCCTTGAATTTGAGTTGAATTACTGCCGAAATTTTACTGGTTCTGGTCTGTATTGGTGTTGCTGTGATTTATTGCTGAACTGGGGTTTGAACTATCCCTTACCCGTTGTGTGTTGCTGGTTACCTGCTGTTGCGACTTCTGTTTGTTACTGTTGTTGCGTTTGAGTTGCTGCCAACTGACTATTCTTCTGTTCCATTTCATAAAACAGGTATGTAAACACATTTGAATCACGAGTAAATGTAGATCTGAAGTTTATGGACTCAAGTTAAAGTAGCTGATTGTTTCTTTGAGCAAGGTCTATTGATTTTCCTACATTTATTTCACATTTCTCTTGTTAAAAGATCGTGAGTAATTAGCTATGATTAATGGCATATTTCATGTAAGACTTGAAATTGGCATTCGTTTGAATGTAATAATTTGAGGATTCGATACTGAGTTCCTACTCAGAATTGTTGAGTTCACCGTCGAGGTTGTGAGGTTTTCGATGCCGGTGTGAGTCTCGATCGGATCGTTGTTGTTTTCTGCTATTTTGCTTCATTTGTAATCGAATTCGTGGCTGTTCTTAGTATTTATTTGGTACTGTTTCACTTGTTTCAGTCGTTGAGGTACTCATTTTTTTTAAAAAAAAAACGACTACTGATTTCCCTTTTCTATGCTACAAGATTTTTTGAAATTTGTTCATTTGCCTAATATCAAATATTTTGTTCATTACTTAATATTAGTTGTGCTTTTGAATAGATTAATACATAATTTTAAACCACCCGAGAAATAAGCATGAGATTTGCTTCACGTGATTTGGATGTATAATTCATTTGGCTGAATTTTGTTCATTGGAAATTAATTTTATGTATGGAATTTGGATTGACTCTGAATACAAAAAGCGTTTGGGAGGAGGAAGTAAAATTCTGCCTTTAATATGCTAATTTTTTGCTTTACACTTCAATTTTTCGGGTGAGCACTGAGCCGAGAATGGAACATAATTGACATTGACTGATCTTGCAACATCAACTTTAATTTTGATGATATATATATTGGTCTTATATATTATTTTTTTGAACTTCACGCCTAAATCCCCCATTTTAGGACAAATAAATGAATAAAAAAGATGGTAGTTTGCTTTAGGTTGACCTTTTAAATAATATATAACACGCCTCGCAAAAATAAAAATGCACATAAACTGCGGGTTCTCATAAATGTATATATTAGAAATACTTAGAATTCAGGATGGGCCGTTTAGTGAATTGTATGACATTTCCCAAAATAATAACGCGTTAGACTCTTTAGGTGTGCGTTAATAATTTTATTTTCTTAAATTCGGGTGCATATTAATATGATCTAAATCCAAATCTCAACAGAATCGAAATGTGTCGATAATCACGGATACATTGATTGTGACGTGATTTGAAATGCATTTTCATGATGTTGCAATTCTTTTATTAAAATATTAGATAATAATATTAAAAGAGGTTAAAATTTTTTTTTTCATATAAATTAAAGCATGATATAGATCAGATAAATAAGCCGAATATGATAGTTGAGCGACCGTGCTAGAACCACGGAACTCGGGAATGCCTAACACCTTCTCCCGGGTTAACAGAATTCCTTATCCGGATTTCTGGTACGTAGACTGTTAAACAGAGTCATTCTTTTCCTCGATTCGGGATTCAAACCGGTGACTTGGGACACCATAAATCTCCCAAGTGGTGACTCTAAATTAATTAAATAATCCCGTTTTGATTGTCCTTTAATTTGAAAAACTCCATCGCGCCCTCGCGGGTCAGCGCCAAAAGGAGGTGTGACAATATGATTTCGGAAGGTGCAAGGTGGTCTAGGGTGCAGATGGACTATGGAAGTTCAGCTATATTGTGTTATCGGACTTATAATAGAGAGGGTGACGTGGTACCACCCTGCATACATGCTTGGTAAGGTCATACAACTATTGGGCTGCTTCTAGTACAACTCTGGGTACGCTCGAGGACGAGCGTTTGTTTAAGTTGGGGAGAATGTAACGACCCGACTTGTCGTTACGGGAGTTATCGCCTCGTTTTCTTCATTTAACACTTCAATATGCTAATTTATATGTGTTCGGAAAGTTAGAAGCAAATGGGAAGAAATTTAGGTAAAAATGAGGCCATAAACCTCTTTATGAGAAGAATAGGTTGGAAAAGTCAACCGAAGGTTGACCGATGAGTTAGACAGCTCAAAATTGAATTCTGATGATTCGACTAGTTTTGGGGGATCATGTATGACTTAGGAGAGCAATCAGAATCGAATTCGGAGGTCCGGTGTAGTTTTAGGCTTGAATTGGCTAAGGTTGAATTTTGGCGAATTCCGGATGGTAGGTGAGATTTTCATCCGAGGGTCGGAATGGAATTTTGAGAGTTGCATTAGCACCATTAGGTAATTTTGGATATGCCTGCAAAGTTTCAAGTCATTCGGAGGTGTTTAGGTCGGGTTTTAGATCAAATGCAAGTTTCAGATGTTTTAGAAGAACTTAGGCTTGAATCCGATGTAAATTTGGTGTTTTGATATTAGTTTTGGTGTTTTGAGAGTGAAACTAAGTTTTCATGATCATATGTGGCATGTTAGTGTGTTGGCATGCAGTCCCGAGGAGCTCGGGTGAGTTTCAGATAGGTTTGGGTTGCGTTATGCTCGTTTTTCTTATGCTTCGACATCGTTTCTTCAAGCATAAATGATATCATATTGAATACATGAGCTCCTATTACTGTTTTGAATGAAGAATTAGATCCGTATCGTAATTATGGACCCGTAGCAAAAAGAATCGTCGAATTTGGACATCGTATGAGGATTTTATGGCCATTTTACTAAAGTTGCCCAGATTTTCAGGTTAATGACGAAACCGCCCCTGACGCCGTATTAAAAACCTACACTATTTGCAAATCATAAAACCTACATATCCCCTTCATTATAAGGTCAAATTGAGTGATTCAAAAGCTTAAATTCATTAGAATTTCACAAAGCATCCATTGGGAGCAGTAAAATTCGTGAACAATATACCTTTAATGAGCAAGTCGAGTTTTCTTCCAATTTTGGAACGTGAAGAAGCTTCTGAGGCGATTTTTAAGAGAAAAATCAATGGGTAATCGCTGGAGGTAAGTTTATTGACGTAAAAACATGATTTTAAGCTAGAATCAACATCAAAATTCCTGAAATTGGGTAGAATTTGTGAAGAATTATGGCCTAGGTATTGAAAACGAAATTGTGAGTTTTGAAAGGCCATTCGAACTCCGATTTCGATAAATTTTATATGCACGGACTCGTGGCGAGACGAGGATCGCGTTGGTATAAGTTTCTGAATTTTTCAGACAGCGTGCTCGGGGTCGGATTTTACCAACTTAGCGTGTTTATGCGTTTTTCATGTAAATTGAATTGGGTTATGTTTCTTTGACCCGAAAATGATATAATTATTGTGGTTTGAATAGATTCTACATGTGAGGCAGCGAATTCTAAAGGAAAAGGCATTGCGGACGAGTCTACGACCGGCTAGAGGTGAGTAGTTTGTGTATATGTTAGCCTAAGGGTTCGAAACCCCGGCTTAGCACAGTGCGACGCTATTAGGGCGTGGCTCGCACCCCGTGGCAGGTGCGAGATTGATTGTGACTGGGGATTGAGACTTGGTCCATCCCGGATATGAATAATATGCTATTAGTGATGGAAAACACTGTGTTTGGCTTATTTGTGGGCTGTAAGCCATGTTTGGGGCCTTGTGCCGACCTGTAGTATCCCTAGGGGATAGTATATATGTGATAGCTATACTTGCTTAATCACCAATCTCAGTCCTGGTTTTGAAATCACAGTATTGAAATGCTAAGTCACCTGTTTTGCAAAAATTAAATAAAAGTTAAAGTATTTTCATAAATTATGAACTGGAATTTGGAAATAAGTAAATTGAGCTGTTTTGGTGACTTATCTGATTATTGTGGACTGAGGATGGATCGGGCTGCACGCTGCAGCGGTTTATATGATATGAGGATTGGGCTGCACGCCGCAGCGGTATTTGCGCTTGGGCTCTAGGATCCCCTCCGGAGTCTATACACACCACTAGTGAACGCCATCGACGTTAAATGGATCGGGCTACACGCCGTAGCGGTTATGTGCATTGCATTGCATCTTTATCTGTTGAATTATTCTGTGGTAGCTGTATTGTACTGTTGATGCTAGTTCATAGGAGGATCGGACTGTAGTTTAGCTTCATATTGTGGTATTATGTGGATTTCCTACTTTCAGCTGCTTATATATATTTATTACTCACTGAGTACTTAGTACTCACCCCTACTCCCTGCACCTTTGTGTGCAGATTCATGTACATAGGAGGGATAGACGAGCACTCCAGCTTTTATCAGTACCGAGTTGCTGAGGTAGCTGCCGGCGTTCGCAGGGCCTGGCTTCTCTTCTTATTCCAGTTTTCCTTTGTATATACATTATTCAGACTTGAGTATTTGGTTTAGATATTGTTATCCAATCATGTTTAGAGGCTCTAGACTCGTGACCCTAGATCTTTGGGTGATTATTCAGTTTAGCTTTATTGTTGAAAAGGAGGGTCCTGAGAACTCTAAAATTAAATCCCATTATCCAGGAGGGTGAATTCTAAAATTAAATCCCATTATCCAAGAGGGTCCTGAGAACTCTAAAATTAAATTCCATTATCCAGGAGGGTCATGAAAATTCTAAAATTAAATCCCATTATCCAGGAGGGTCCTAAGAACTTTCAATTAAATCCCATTATCCAGGAGGGTCCTGAGAATTCTAAAATTAAATCCCATTATCCAGGAGGGTCCTGAGAACTCTAAAATTAAATTCCATTATCCAGGAGGGTACTGAAAATTCTAAAATTAAATCGCATTATCCAGGAGGGTCCTAAGAACTTTCAATTAAATCCCATTATCCAGGAGGATCCCGAAAACTCTAAAATTAAATCCCATTATCCAGGAGGGTCCTGAAAACTTTAAATTAAATCCCATTATCTAGGAGGGTCCTGAAAACGTTTCAAATTAAATCCAATTATCCAGGAGGGTCCTGAGAACTTTAAATTAAATCCCATTATCCAGGAGGGTCCTGGGAACTTTAAACTAAATCCCATTATCCATGAGGGTCCTGAAAATATTTAAAATAAATTCCATTATCCAAGAGGGTCCTGAAAACTTTTAAAATTAATCCCTTTATCCAGGAGGGTCCTGAAAATTCTAAAATTAAATCCCATTATCCAGGAGGGTCTTGAGAACTCTAAAATTAAATCCCATTATCCAGGAGGGTCCTGAGAACTTTAAACTAAATCCCATTATCCATGAGGGTCCTGAGAACTTTTAAAATTAAATCCCAGGGTCCTGAGAACTTTAAACTAAATCCCATTATCCAGGAGGGTCCTGAAAATTCTAAAATTAAATCTCATTATCCAGGAGGGTCCTGAGAACTTTAATCCCACTATCCATGAGGGTCCTGAAAACTTTTAAAATTAAATCCCATTATTCAGGAGGGTCGTGAGAACTTTAAACTAAATCCCATTATCTAGGAGGGTCCTAAAAATTCTAAAATTAAATCTCATTATCCACGAGGGTCCTGAGAACTATAAACTAAATCCCATTATCCAGGAGGGTCTTGATAACTCTAAAATTAAATCCTATTATCCAGGAGGGCCTGAGAATTCTAAAACTAAATCCCATTATCCAGGAGGGTCCTAAAAATTATAAAATTAAATCCCATTATCCAGGAGGTTCCTGAAAATTCTAAAATTAAATCCCATTATCCAGGAGGGTCCTGAGAACTCTAAAATTAAATCACATTATCTAGGAGGGTCCTAAGAGCTCTAAACTAAATCCCATTATCCTGGAGGGTCCTGAGAACTTTAAATTAAATCCCATTATCCAGGAGGGTCTTGAGAACTTTAAACTAAATCCCATTATCCAGGAGGGTCCTGAAAATTCTAAAATTAAATCCCATTATCCAGGAGGGTCCTGAGAATTCTAAATTCAATCCCATTATCTAGGAGGATCCTGAAAATTCTAAATTAAATCCCATTATCCAGGAGGGTCCTGAGAACTTTAAATTAAATCCCATTATCCAGGAGGGTCCTGAGAATTCTAAATTAAATCCCATTATTTAGGAAGGTCCTGAAAATTCTAAAATTAAATCCCATTATATAGAAGGGTCCTAAGAATTCTAAATTAAATCCCATTATCCAGGAGGGTCATAAAAATTCTAAAATTAAATCCCATTATACAGGAGGGTCCTGAGAACTTTAAACTAAATCCCATTATCCAGGAGGGTCCTGATAACTCTAAACTAAATCCCATTATCCAGGAGGGTCCTGAGAATTCTAAATTAAAATCCCATTATCCATGAGGGTCCTGAGAACTCTAAATTAAATCCCATTATCCAGGAGGGTCCTGAGAATTCTAAATTAAATTCCATTATCCAGGAGGGTCCTGAGAACTGAGAATGAACTTACTTGAGCCACGCTCCCATCATGGAGGATTGTGAATAGAATTTTGCTCCCTGAACCTTGCTTTTCCATGGGAGGTCCCTGTGGACTTAAAAATTTCTTGCCCCTGCTTTTGACAAATAAAATCTTGTTAGTTTGAAAATGCGGTGGTTAGTTTGTGGCATCATTGCTTAGTGTCTACTTCTTCCATTGTCGTGCTTCATTCCGATTAGATGCTTTAGGCTAGCGATGAGTTGTTTGACCTTTTGATTGGAATTAGACCACAAAACCTCTGACTTGAATCTCTCACATTCACTTGTTGCATTGTGTTTTTACTTTGGGAGTTGCTGAATCTTTGTATTTTCTTAAAATTCAAGATCCACTCAACTGCCTGAACCTCAAATATCACCATACTTCTTATTCAAAATCATGTCAATTGTGATGTGCATGACCGAACTCCGCTTTGTGCAATTGTAAAGCTGGTGGCAAATTTTAAAGTCATTTGTCACTTGTTATGACCAAACAGACTCAAGAAGGGACTCAAACAAAACAAGAGGAACAAAATAAGGGACAAGGGAAACAGATGATACTTAACAAGAAAATTACGAAGTAGAAACTTATCAGATGTGGATACCAACTCTAATGACCATGACATGCACCTTTGGACTAAGTGTCCATTCTCAAGCAAGTCTAATATTCAACTCTTGTTGTACCTCTTTATTGTGAAACTGGGCTTCAACGCTTCAATTATCCCATTTGACCCACAATCCTCAGTCGACTTGTAGTGCCCTGAAGGGTTTTCACCATCAAACCTCTCTCATTTTGATTTTTTTTTCAACTCACCGTCGCCTTACGGTGCCCCTGAGGGTTTTCACCGATAAGACTCTCTCATTTTATCATTTCTCTCATTATTCAGAGAACGAAGGTATTACCCATGATGCAGGGAGATCATACTTTCACCAACACTTGATATGGCATCCTCAATGATTGGTCGGAAGGTCTTTCTTTGGACCATAATGTAGGCTTTTGGACTGGGTTAGAAAGAAAGGGTAGCATGAAGGATCAAAATAATTCAAGATGAAAGGGTTCAAAATTACAACATTTGGAATCAGGTCTTTTGGATAAATTAAAACTTCTGCCCCAGTTTCATGAAGTTTGGGGATTTTTTTTTGGATTTTTTCTTTGATAGGATTTCTTAGAAAATTTGCCCCAGTATTGATTTCGGGGGATTATGAATATTTTATTTGGTGTGACCGAACCGTAAGGCTGCGTACGTATCTTGTGGTGACAAGAATCAGGTCGAACGTAGTTTAAAAGACTACTTTTTGTTACTATTTCTTTTTCTCTTTTTTTTTCTTCTTCGTTTTTTCTTTTTTTTTTCTTTTTCTCTTTTCCTCTTTTTTTTTCTTATTTTTCTCTTTTTCTTTTTATTTTCTAGGTCCTAACTCTATTTCTAATTCCAAAAGAGGGGTACGAAACAAAAAATTAGGGCTCAAAATGGGTAGCAAAGGATAAAAATGTTTGGGTAGCAGAATAAAAAGCCTTCGTCATACCAAACTTTGAGAATGCCAAGTACAAGCGTGCAATTGAAGATAAACAAAGAAATCATGCACAATATATATTGATGGCATCATCATAAACAGAAAGTGCCGACAGGCAATAATACCTTTTTTCCCAATGAATGATCCTTGCCAATTCAGAGCAAACTTGATTCAACCATACCTTGATGTGGAAGAATGTATTTCAGCATTGACTAATTTACCTCAAACTGCTTGAGAAATATTTCCTTGTTGTATGCTCTTATCAAACTGTTAATTTCCAGACTTACTGCCTCAGTTTCACTCAATTCAAACTTTAGTTTATGTTAGAATGCATGAATCTTTACTTGTTTCCTCAAATGCCTTTTTTGTCATGTTCAAAAATGTACCATTGCTTCACGATCAGACTAACTTTCAAGATCAGGCTGAGAATTGTGCGTGCATGTCATGTCACTTGAGTTAGGACAAAGAGAACTATAAGAGAAAACGTAACCTAAACAAAAACTGACCAAAACTAACAGAAAACATGAGATTGCATTAGATAGATGGTGAAAAGGGTTTGAAGAAAACAAGCGAAACAGACATGGGTTACAACCCTGGAACAATCCTAAAGAACATTGGACGAGTTACTACAACTAAATAAACTAGAAAAAATGAGAAGAAGAGTTTGAGCCACAAGGTGATATCCAGATTACAACCCAAAAATAACCCGGACAAGCAGAAATGACAATAAAATAAACCACCAAAACTCCTCCCTGGCTAGCCAAGAAAAGAGTGTCTTTCCAATCACCAAGCTCGACATTTTAGCCACTGTGTTGCACATCAAAATTACTAGGACCTTCACCAATTTTCATATCATTAACTTCAGCCAGAAAGCTCCCAAGAGGATTCTTATATTCTCTGTCACCACGCATCTTCCCCACAAAGTTTGCATCATCATGTGCAAGTAAATGATTTTGTGCAATGCTCTGGATGTCACTGTCCTGGACCATAATTATCCCTTCTTGAATCATTCTTTCTATCTCCATTTTCAAAGCACGAAAATTTTCAATACTATGCCCTAGGACATTGGAGTGGTACATGCACTGCACAGTAGGATCAAAACCTTTTGCATATGGGTCTGGAGTATAGCCGAGGAACGACTCAATCAGGCTAGAGTGTTTTAACTTTTCAAACAAGTTTGTGTAGGGTTCTCTGATTGGGGTGGAAGACCTTTCTCTTTGCTGCTGCCTTCTCACTTTGTACTCCAGCCTTGGTTGGAACCTCTTTTGGATAGGGGGTTTATGTGCTTGTACAGGTGGGCAAGACGTCTATGGAGGCGGTGCAAGACGTTGCAGATTTTGTGAGTATAGAGCATATGGTGGTTTATTGTGGATATGGTACTGCGGAAGTGAGGTATGACTTTGGGGATTCTGTGGAGGAAAGTAGCGTTGGGGAGGATTATTTGGAGTATGAGGATATTTATGGGGTCGGTATTGAGGTTGAAAGCATTTAGCAGGAATTCTCACTGGATCATGTCGTTGGCGGGGCTCAGCAACATCATTCCTATCAATTAGAGGACTGATCTCAGCGACTTGTTTGTTCCGTTTGAACCAAAACTCCTTAAAACTTTTCTTGGGTCTCTTTCCTTGGGCATTGGGAGCTTTGAACGCAGTCTCGCTAGAGGATCGAGGAAGAGTAGCTGATGGAGGAGCTACAAAAATAGGAGGAGATGTCGGAGTAGGGTATGAGGTTGTTTTGGCTGGTGGAGCATGGAAAATTTGGGAGGAAGTGCCAGGTGATTGTGGTAATGGGTAAAGCCTGGTGCATGTTGAGGAGAAAGATCAACGGTAGTGGGAACCTGGGCATGTGATAGTGATGGGATAGTTGTAAGGTTTTTCAGTGTGGTTAGTGGGGAATAAAGGTGGAGGACGCCCCCTAATCCAAGACTTATACATTTCTGCCATTTGCAGCTTCAACCTCTGGACCTCCTCTTTCAATTGAGATTCCGACATCTCAACCTCCCTCGACGGGTTAACAACTCTTGTGTTAAAGTCTTTGATAGCCATGGGAATCTTTCCCTTTGACCTTGTGTTGCACGGATGAATCGTTGAAGTGCCACAAACTAACCACCCTCTGTTATGGCAACAATGAAAGTAACAACGAGGAGCAAAGCAAAGCCAACACGTTAGCGTTAGAGCATTTATCATATAAAAAACACATTGCGTGCAATGCACCAGCAACAATTAATGGTTCTAAAATGGCTTCGAGGGCCAGAAGGTCATTTGGCATCATCCCAATTTTGTTCACTTCAACCTTCTTTTTCTTTCTTTTCCAGCACTTCTTGGATTGTTCATTTTACTTCCTTTCCTTTTCTCTTTAATTGCCACTCTTTTCTTTCCTCTCCTTCCTCACATCCACAATTCATTATCTTTTTTTCTTTTTCTTTTTTTTAGTTTTTAGAATTAATTCGATCGAACCCTATGTAGGTTGCCTACGTATCATGCCCCTCATGAATCAGATCAAGCGTAGTTCTTGAAAAGTAATGGATAAAATAAACTAAGAATAAAATCTTTTTGGATTTTCATTTATAATAGTTTTTTTTTTGGTTTTTCAAAATACAAAACAAGAAGTACTATAATAAAATACTAGACAATCTTAACTAGACTGACATACTTGATACTACTGTACAAGACTAAAATTGTAAAAACAACATAAGATAGACTAAAATAAATAAAAATACTCAAGCAGCTCGTGCATTTAATAGTCTTGACTAGAATCATGAGGTATTTATCATGCTCAAACTCTATATAATTGCTCCATACCTGAATGGAAAAAATAAGATTAAATAAAGTCAGTGACTCAAGACACATGCAAGAAATGATAGGGTTATTTTTGAAAATTAACCACATGGTTAAGAGTGGCTATTAATGCAAACTCAACAAATGTGACCTCTAAGACATGGAAATATACCCAATTAAGGCTTATATGAACTCAAACTCCCAATGATCATGGCCCAAAAATTAATTTGAAGAAATGGCTCATTTTGCAAAAGTGGCCGATATGGCCAAAAAAGTGGCTAAAGATGCAAACACAAAAAGGACGGACCCTAAAGAAATATGACTCCTAGTTGTAGACTCAAAATCCTAATATATGAGTAATTGAACCACTTTTTGTGAATATAACCCCATTTTGCAAGAATGGCTGATGTGGCCAAAAGTGGCTAAAGATGCAAACTAAAAAAGGGCAGACCCTAAAGAAATATGACTCCTAGTTGTAGACTCAAAATCCTAATATATGAGTAATTGAACCACTTTTGCAAAAATAACCCCATTTTCCAAGAATTGCCGATGTGGCCAAAAGTGGCTAAACATGCAAACTCAAAAAGGAAAGACCTTAAATTGATATGATACCTAATTATGGACTCAAAATTCTAAGACATGGGTTTATTGAACCACTTTCGCAAAAATGGCCCCATTTTGCAAGAATGACCGATGTGGTCAAAAGTGGCTAGACATGCAAGATTTGGTTAAGACCCCGCAAAGCCAAGAACCTAGGACTTACTAGGAAGACCGGACCCTATGTGGGTTGCCTACGTATCTCGCCTCGAGAGACGAGAATCAGGTTCGCGTAGTTCGGGAAGATGCAATTAATTTGTAAAAAAACTATATTTTATCTTTTTGAAAAAAAGATGGAAAAATGTAAAATCGTTTTGGATTTTTCATTTACATTTTTTTTGAATTTTTGAAAAATAATGGAAAAGTTTAAAATATTTTTGAATTTTCTTTTTCTACTTTTTTTGGATTTTTCTTGAAAAGTTGTGAAAGAAAAATGCATCCGGGACCTATTTTCTTCATTTTTTCACCCTTCTTTCCCGAACATCGGTCCACCAAATAATCTTTTTACCCTCAAAGATGCGACATTTAGCACATAGGATGATTACATGTCATTTTGGGCCACGGGTCCATTTTGACCAAATTTGGACAAGTTTCCTACAAAGGGACACGGTACCTGGGACCGAGCCCTGCTAGGTCTAAATAACATGATGCAAAAATGACCTAAAGGTTGACCTAAGTTTGGGTTCACTAACAATGCAATTCGGGGGAACGTATGGTCGATGGTGGCTGCTCAAGCTTTCCACCCACTCCATACGTCCGACGGCCCCCCTTCCTAAATTAAAGGTGACTCAACAAAGAATTCGTGCACGCGTGCTTCGAGACTTGTTGCAGAAAGAATTGACCGGGTAATGCATATGATGACAGTTATAAAGCAATAAACAGATAAAGCAAGAACTATAAACAAATAAGCAACTAGCAAATAACAAAAATATAAAAACATAATAAAAATTCAAGTAAAGATTACACAAAAAACATAAAAACCTCAACCAAATATTCTAAAAGCCAACAAAATGCAGTATTAGCTCGAACCCGCAATGTCTCCAGCAGAGTCGCCAGAGATGTCACACCCCTTTTTTACCAAACCTTCCACTAAACCCTCTTAAATTAATAAAAAGAATTTAGTAAAGAGCTTGAAAAGAGTTTTCAATTTTGAAAGTGACAAAAATAGTGTTCAAAAGAAAATTATTCAGAATCGCCACCTGACATTGGTTTCGGTGTGCCAGGCCACCATTTTTAAAATGACTTTGCTTTTAAAACACTTGAGACTCCAAAACTAAGTCTGCACCAGAGATTCAGGTAAGGGGGTTCATTATATTTGACTCGGGGAGAAGGTGTTAGGCATTCCCCAAGTCTCGTGAAGGTCACGATTGCGTACTCGATCAAGTTGGCTTTAAAATATTCAATTGAGGTAAAAACAACACACAAAAGCAAAACAAGTAAACACATATGAGGCTCGAGATCGTCCCCACCTAATAAAAAAATAAAAATGAAGAACTACAAATACTACTACCGACCTCCAAATACAAATACTTCGGGGCATACCCCGGATAAATATATACAAGTCCTTCGGGGCATTCCCCGTATAAATGTAACTATGGGAACGACCTCTCACCTCGAAATCAACCAACTCCTAAGGCTTGCCTACCCGAGTGTTGCCGGCCTGGCATGCTCCTAGCGTTCGCTTAGTATTCTGGTAATTACGAAATAGCAATGAAGCATACCATGTACTGTCTAATTCTTTAATTCCATTTGAGTTCCCAAAGGCCAAATCCAATTTAGTCGTGATACCTCCCTATGGTATTTACTGTTCCTATTCACACTTAGTTGTAAAAATGTATTCATGAGACAAATTCACAAATTGTCTTTAATTAAAAGCTCAATCAACGATTCAAACCAAATGGGTCCGAAACGGGGAAATAAAAAATCATTAACAAAGCAACAATTAAAACAAGGTGTGCAAACAAACATAGACTAATGCAAAAGAAAAGGATAACAATGGAAAGAATGAACCTCAGGAAGTAATTGAATAACAACAGTGATACGGACAAAAGCCGGGACCGGAAAGGCTCAAGCACCAGAACAAACTCAATGAAACTCCGTCGGGTTCCATGGTTTCGAAATCAAAGAAGAAGAAGCATCAGCATTTTTAGACTGGAATCATGAACTTAAAACCTCGACCAATATCTAGCGCACTCATCTCCAAACAAATCTCGCACATGAGCTCCGAAATGGGCTCAAATTAACGAAACTTCAGCAGCAAAATGAGGCTTAAGAACTGAAATTGTTTTCCGATTAATAAAACTTCAAACAACGATAGAAAATAAAATCAAACTTTTAATTGATGAAATTTTCAGTGATACAAGGACAAAAATCGAGCGAATGTCACAACCAAAACTTGAGAAAACATTCAAACTCAAACGGGATCGAGAACCACACTGCGAATGACACCTCTAGCTCGATCGAACTCCATGTTTGAAAATCCAAAACATTAGAAGAAGAAGACTCTTTGTTTTTTTTGTTATCATCTCTCTTTGTGTTTTACCAGATCTCCTCCCTTTATGTGTGTGTGAGCGTGTTTATCAGCGAAATCGTCGCTGGCTCGGTGAGGAGGCGAAATCCATGGGCAAGATGAAGGAAATTTGATAGAGAAGGGGTCTGTTCGTTTATGGCTGCTGGAGACGGCAGTGAGAAGATGGGGTGGTCGTCTCTCTTGGGTTCTAGTGTTGAACGACGGTTGCTGGCTATGGCTGGTCGGCGGCGGCTATAGGGTATGAGGGTGGGATGGGGTGGTCGCTGGAAACTCTTGGGATCTAGGGTTAGCTGCGGCTATTTTCTACTAGAGAATAGGGGTGGCTGGCGGCCGTTCTAATGTCTCTAGTGTTGTCGGCGGCTGGTGTTCTGTTGTTAGGGTTTTTCAGTGTGTTGTTGTTATGGGGGAGGAGGGGTCTTGGGCGACTGGGGGTTTAGAATTTCTGCTAGGGATTTTCTTAGGTAGTATTGTTATAAGAAGAATAAGAAGGGTTAAGGGTTAGGGTTGGGAAAATGGGTCAAGGAATTACCATATTTGGGCATGTTCTTACCCGAAATTAGGCCACAATTGTGGGGCTTTAACCCTTTTAAATCTACCAATTAAGAAAACTTAAACCTTTCTTTTGTATAAAATAATTTAAATTAATTATGACTAATTAAAGTAAAATATATCATAGTATGAAACTATATATATTTTTATATATCATTTTTTTATTGAATTATTACATGCAAAAATAAGAGTAAAAATTTTAAATAAACAAAAGATATTGCTATAAAATACTAATGGCCTTAAGTTAAAAATAAGAAAATATATAATGAAACTATTTTTGTATTTTTCAATTTTATGATAAAAATAATATAAAAGAGTTAAAATTAGTGTAAATAACTATATGACACCTAAATTAAATATTCTACGCTAAAACGGGTGAAATTTCGGGGAGGGTCAAAAATTACGTGTCTACAACGGGACGACCCCTCCACTACACTTTCACTGAAGCTATGTCCTTAGATCTCAGCTTACGAAGCTGTCGACTCAAAATGGCTACTGGCTCCACATCATAGGTCAAGTCCTCATTTAACTGTATCGTGCTGAAGTCTAACACATGTGACAGGTCTCCAACATACTTCCGGAGCATAGATACATGGAATACTGGGTGAACTCCTGACAGGCTTGGTGTCAAAGCAAGCATATAGGCCACCTACCCAACTTTCCTACGCACTTCAAAAGGTCCAATAAATCTTGGGCTCAACTTTCCTTTCTTTCCAAACCTCATAACGCCCTTCATAGGCGAAACCTTGAGAAACACCTTCTCACCTACTGAATAAGACACATCTCGGACCTTCCGGTCCGGATAACTCTTCTGGCGCGACTGAGCTGTGCGAAGTCTCTCCTAAATCACCTTCACCTTGTCTAAGGCATCCTGAGCTAACTCTCACTACTACAAAAAGGACCTTTAGCGGCAATTATTTAGCGGCAATAATGCAATTGCCGCTAATAGATTCTTTAAGCGAAAATATTAGCGGCACATGGTCATTATCCACTAAAAAATATACTTTTACCGACAATAAAAATAATTGCCACTAAAAAGTACAAATTAAAATCAATTTTATTATTTTATCTTTCCCTCCACATTCCAAAAAATAATAATGTTCCCTCCCATTTTTGTTAGACAACAATCAATTATTTCCCTCCAATTAAAAATAGAGAAAACCTAATTATCGCTATTGAACAGTACGTGCCCAAAAACAAAAACAGGAAAACTATTCGCGCCCAAAAATAGAGAAAATAATCGCGCCCAAAAACAGAGAAAGTAATCGTGCCCAAAATCTTCGAACAGAATAATCGAACAACTCCTACTTCGACCAGATTTGCATCAAATCCTACATCGACCAGGACAGGAATAATCGAACAACTTTGCAAGCCTACTTCCACCAGATTTGCATCAAATCCTACATCGATCAGGTTTCGATTAACAAAGTCACGACTCTGCTAGCCTACATCGATCAGGTTTCGATCAACTTTTTCCAGATATAAATCCTCTTCTTCCCAGGTATAACTTTTTTCTTACCCAGCAAGTGCGATTTAAATTGAGTTGATATTGGTGCTACTCGATTATGCTCAATATTCACCGTCATTATTCTTTAACCCGTCTCCAAATTCTCTTTTTGTGTAGGTTCAAGATTGTTGCAGAAATTTATCATCTCCTACAATATCTTGTCTTTTTCGCAAAAATAAATATGCTTACCAGGTAAACATTTATAATTTTTGATATCCAACTATTGCGTTCTGAGATTTATAAAAGTATAGTTTTTCTGCATATGCTAAGTTGTTTGTGATAATCGGATGCTGTTAAATTGATGTGCGATTGATTGAGTTTATTCCTTCTATGTCCTCTACTGTTTAATGAATTGATTCATCCGTATATTTTCTAAGCCTATTGTAATTCTTACGACAGAAATTATTTAACTGTCGTCGATGCATATTGATTTATAGTAGTCAAATCAGATCAAGGTGAATATATTATATGTATTATATAAGTATGTGTGCGTGCGTGCGCGTGCAGGCACATATGTGTTCTCTCTGTGTGTGTATACATTAACACTGGGACAGTTAGATGTTTCTGGGATGAAGGGGAAGAATTATTTCATTTTTCTTTCAATTATAGGTAAGAACAACAAACAAACTATAGAAGATAAAAAGAAACAAAAAATGGATCAGCATAGATTATATTATATGAAAGAAATCACTTTCTATAAAGAAAAAATAAATGATCCATACATTAGTCTTTAAGAACATGTCATGATCCTAACTACAAAGGGCTATTATCACTTTGTAGTTCAGCTGCAGTAAGTTTTATAATACTATTCAACTCTGTTTGAGACGAGGAGATATGTTTTTCTTCTGGTTCTTTTTTATATAAAGTGGTTCCTTCTGGTTTTTAATCTTAACAGGCTGTTAGCAACTCAATCTGATTAGTTTCTTCCTTTTTACGCATTTGCAATCATTATAAATAGAAATTCCAGGCTTTAGTTTGAGACAAGTCTTCACTGTTGGATGTTATGCCTTGTGCAAGCACAAGTTTTTAGTGGTGTTTGCCCTGTTGGGTTGATTTCGGAAAATGTTGAATGATATGGTGATATATATTTCTCCCTTTTTTGGTGTGTTCTTTTCTAGTATGTATTTTGAAGTTGACATCCATGCTTTTGATCATTTGATTACCTATATATACTCTTTGTAGGTAGCTAGCTGTCTCTAAAATATGAAACACTGGTTTATACAAATTAGTATTCTGTTAATCTTGATGCAGTTAGTTGTCATACAAGTAGTGATCGCTACATCTCCATTTCTAATACTAATGTCTAGGCAGCACGGTGATCAACATTTGATTGTTTACAAATCCTTAACAATGATCCAGAATGTATGACAGTCTAAATGATCGCCCGATCCTTGTTATGGCTTATGAACTATACTCTAAATCTCTAATTCTTGGGTTATATTGTGAAAAGATAAACTTAAAGTGTTACTTGATTTGATCCATGTAAATGTGAATAGACAACATTCAAATTTCTCCTACATGAAGATGATTTTTCAATATTAACTGTGATGAATAAGTCATTAATTTTTCCTTTCAAGAGAAAATGAGAAACACATAGGTATTTGTTCATCATAGACTTGCCATTTGATCACCCTAGCAATTTTAAGGTTAAATGAAGATTTCACAAACCGCTCAAGAATTCACATTGCTATGCCAATTAAAATAAACAATGTGTTCTCTTAGAAACTTAAGTGTATCATTACTGAAATTTGCAAATTATTCATCTAGCTCATATCCATATATAGTGAGGCTTTGACAATTGTAATATCTTGAATTTTAAAACATATGACGTATGGTACTTCTATAATTTATAACTAAATATCTATTCTTAAAAATTTTACGAGCAAATATATGAAAACCATAGAAGCAGTATAATTTATAAGTTTAATAATTGTATTCTTAAAATGTTTATGAACATTATACATGGAAAGCATAGAAGAAATTAGAGATAGTTTAAATATTTGATAGTTTTAATGGATTTCTGTTTGATAGTTTTAATTCTTAAAATGATATCTTTGAGATGTAGAATTACCTACCTAATAAGATGGTTATTTTATTTGAACTATATTTTTTATTAATTTTCTCTTTTTACTGATGAATTTTTAGTTCTTGCAGTAAGTATAGAATAACAAAGAATATCTTAAACGTCATGGACAATCCTAGAAATAAAAGATGGATGCATTGTGATAGAGTTAGTAAAGAATATTTGGATGGAGTAGCAGAGTTTATAAACCACGCCTTTTATGAAAAACACGATGGAGAACGAATTGCATGTCTTTGTACGGAGTGTGTGCTTATCCATCAAGTAGACCGGACTATAGCATATGATCATCTTGTGATTAAGGGTATTATGTCATCATATAATACTTGGTTTTGTCATGGTGAGTCTCTAAAGGGATCAAACTACTCTCAAGCAAATAGTTGCAGCTAGTCAACTTTAAGGGGCGATGATATGACAAGAATGATACATGATGCCTCTGGAGGCTTTACACAGTTCATGGATACTGACGTTAGTGAATGGGGTGACATAGAGCATAACTCACAAGAGAATATTGCTCATTCATATGAAAATCAACTGCATCCAGAGGTGGATAAGTTTGAACGACTTATGAAGGAGGCAAATGAAGAACTATATCCAGGATGTAAGAAATTTAGCAAAATGTCCTTTTTGATGCATCTGTACCGTACAAAATGCATGTTCAAATGGTCAAATGAATCGTTTAATGCTTTGCTTGGACTATTGAAGGATGCGCTGCCTGAAGGAGAAAAATTGCCTCTTTCTTTCTATGAGACCAAAAAGATAGTTGAAGGATTGGTCTTAAAGTATAAGAAAATTCATGCTTGTCCCAATGATTACATGCTTTTTAGGAAAGAGTTTGCTAATAAGAATGTCAATAAATGTAATGTTTGTGGAGCTTCTAGATGGAAAAATGATGCTAGAAAAATCCCAGCCAAGGTCCTAAGGTATTTTCCTTTAAAACCAAGGCTACAAAGACTGTTAATGTCTTCGAAAACTTCTAAAGAAATGCGTTGGCATCATGAAGAGAGCAACAAAGATGGAGTTCTACGACATCCCGCAGATTCTGAATCTTGGAAAACAATTGATAGTAAATATCCCGAATTTGCCGGAGACCCTCAAAACATACGCCTATAATTAACTTCTGATGGGTTTAATCCATTTGGCACAATGCGAACTGTTCATAGTACATGGCCAGTGATTTTAATGCCATATAACCTTCCTCCATGGATGTGCATGAAACAAGAGTTTTTCATTTTGTCCTTACTTATTCCTGGACTCAAAGCGGCTGGAAATAATATCGATCTATTTTTGCAACCTCTAATAGAAGAGTTAATTGAATTATTGGATGTTGGGGTAGAAACGTTTCAAATGCGAGCAGCTCTCATGTGGACTATAAATGACTTTCCTGCATATGGTACTCTCTCTGGATGGTGCATTTATGGTTGGTTTGCATGCCCTTCTTGTAACATAAACACTCAATCTAGAAGGCTGAAACATGGCAAAAGGTTTTGTTACATGGGGCATCGACGCTTCTTGAAGCCAGGACATAATTATCGGAATGATGCGAAATCATTTGATGGGACTAAAGAAACAAGACCTGCACCTTGTCCAGTATCTGGGTCAGTAGTGCTGAATCAAGTTAAAGATATAAAGTTTAATCTTGGCCAGTCAAGTGAAGGGGTAAGTGGGGTGATGAAAAACACATGGAAAAAGAGAAGTATTTTTTTCGATCTTCCTTATTGGAAATTTAACTTGGTGCGCCACAATCTCGATATGATGCACATAGAAAAGAATGTGTGCGATAACTTAATTTATACACTATTGAAAATTGGTAAAAAGTCTAAAGACAACTTAGAAGCTCAATTGGACTTGAAGGAGATGAAAATAAGACCAAGCTTATGGCTTCAATATCGAGCTAGTGGGAGAGCATATCTTCCTGCTACCTTTTTCACAATGTCTCAGCAGGAAAGGGAGTTATTTTATGAAGTACTACAAAATGCCAAGTTTCCAGATGGCTATGCATCTAATATTTCACGTTGCATTCGCAAACGAAAGTTATCTGGGCTAAAAACTCACGATTGTCATGTTATAATGCAAGAACTTCTTCCTCTTGCCTTGCGGAGATCAGTAGATAAAAGAGTAAGTTCAATTTTAATTGAACTATGCACATTCTTTCGTGTTTGTGTAGCAAAGAGCTAAAACTAGAAGAGTTAAACCTACTTGAAGAAAAAATCCCAGAAACATTGTCTACTATGGAGAAACTCTTCCTCCCAGGATTCTTTACTGTTATGATACACTTGGTTATTCACTTGGCAACTGAGGCTAAACATGCGGGATCAGTACATTATCGTTGGATGTATCCAATTGAGAGGTATGTAGAATATTACTGAATGTGTTATATGTCATTAGTTGTTAAATACTCAAATATCAAACTAATAACATTACATTGTTCCATAGGTATTTGGGTACTTTAAAATCATATGTTCGTAATCGTGCATGTCCAGAAGGTTCAATAGCAGAAGCATACATATCAAATGAGTGCATGGCATTCTGCTCACGATATTTAGAAGGTGGAGATTCAAGGTGTTATTGTTCAAAAAAATGGAGAGATAAAATTGAGCACGAGACTAATAAAGAAGAATCTCTCTTTCCTACTATTGGGGAGTCATACGGTGGAGTAGATACATTTGAGTTGGATGACAAAACATGGGTGCAAGCACATCGGCATGTGCTTTTCAATTGTGAATCAGAAGTGGTTGAGAATTATAAAAAGTAAGTGTTTTATATATATATATATATATATATATATATATATATATATATATATATATATATATATATATATATATATATATATATATATATATATATATATATATATACAACATACAAACAGATCGTGTGCATTTCGATATATTTCATGAGTGGTTCAAGGAGCAAGTAAGTAGTAGGACTAAGTCATTGTTTACGTTAAATTATTATCCTTGTACATATATCCACATTTATAGTTGTATCTTTTATTTGGTTAGGTAAAGGAGTTGGAAGCCACATCTAAGGTCTTAAAGGATGTTAAAGTCCTAGAACAAGGACCAAGTTACATTACAAAAAGATTCAGTGCGTTCGATGTTAATAATGGGTATCGATTACGAACAAAACAAAGTGAAGAGTTCAATGTGACACAAAATAGTGGTGTTATGGTCGTTTCAAAGACCGAAGGTTATGCAAGTACAAGTGATAATGCTCCAAAATCTGCAAATATCTCAAATTATGGCAGATTGAATGATATTGTGGAGTTAAACTACTATGAGAAATTTAAGGTCACCTTATTTAAGTGTGATTGGGTTGATGTAACCAAAGGTAGAGGAATTAAGGAAGATGACTTGGGTTTCACACTTGTGAATTTCACACACCTGACAGACTCTGGCGATCGACAACGTCATGAGCCATTTATATTTGCAGAACAAGCTCAACAAGTAATATTTGTGCAAGATCCTCAAGATCATGAATGGTTTGTCCCTAGATAAATTAAACCTCGAGACATTTTTAATATGGAAGAGGAAAATAGTGTGCAGTTTGAGTCATCAACGCAAAGTGATGCCACTGACCTGGCTCTTTTAGAAAATAATTGTGTTTTAGAAGATGAGTATGACGATTGGGTAAGAAGTGGTGTCGATGGGATAGTAATTGATACAAATGTAGATTCTCAACCTTCTCCAAATGATGGTGAAGCTAATTTTGAGGGAGATAATAACATAGAAAATGAATGTGATTCTGAATAAGATAGGTGGTACTCTTATCTCTAGAATAATATTTGTGGCAAGGCTTTGTTTGCGTTACACGAGTTGTTGATATTTTTCATATATTGAGATTTGGATGACGCTTCCTCATATTTTGCAAGTGACCTTTCATTCTAGTACTAATATAACCTCGCCGGGCTCAAACCAATCGACCGGAGACCAACACCGCTTCCCATATAAAGCTTCATACAGTGCCATATGAATGCTGCACTGATAGCTATTATTATAAGCAAACTCTGCAAGAGGCAAGTAATTAGCCCATGAACCACCGAAATCAATGACACAAGCACGCAATATGTCCTCCAGTATCTGAATTGTACGCTCGGACTGCCCATCCATCTGTGGATGAAATGCTGTGCTCAGCTCTACCTGTGAACCCAACTCTCGCTGAAATGTCCTCCAGAACTGAGAAGTGAACTGGGTACCTCTGTCTGATATGATAGAAATGGGAACTCCATGCAATCTCACGATCTCGCGGATGAATATCTCTGCCAACTGCTCCAAGGAGTATGTAGTACACACTGGAATGAAGTGAGCTGACTTGGTCAGCCTATCCACAACCACCCAAACTGAATCAAACTTCCTCGCTGTCCGAGGGAGTCCACTAACAAAGTCCATAGTGATCCTTTCCCACTTCCACTCGGGAATATCAATACGCTGGAACACACCTCCAGGTCTCTGATGCTCATACTTGACCTGCTAACAGTTTATGCACCGTGCCACATGATTCACAATATCTTTCTTCATCTTTCTCCACCAGTAATGCTGCCTCAAATCCTGATGCATCTTTGCAGCACCTGGATGAATAGAATACCGTGAGCTGTGGGCCTCCTCTAATGTAAACTCACGAAGGCCATCAATATTGGGCACGCATATCCGGCCCTGCATCCGCAACACACCATCACTATCAATAGTGACATCTCTGGCATCATTATGTTGAACTCTGTCCTTAAGGAAAAGTAGGTGTGGATCATCATACTGGCGCTCTCGAATATGGTCATATAGAGAAGACCGAGCTACCACGTAAGCCATCACCCGACTAGGCTGAAAAATATCCAGCCTCACCATCTGATTAGCTAACGCCTGAACATAAACTGTATGGGGTCTCTCCCCAACTAGAATGTACGCCAAGCTGCCCATACTAATAGCCTTCCGGCTTAAAGCATCGGCCACTACATTGGCCTTTCCGGGATGGTACAAAATAGTACTATCATAGTCTTTAAGCAACTCGAGCCACCTCCGCTGCCTCAGATTGAGATCTTTCTGCTTAAACAAATGCTGAAGACTGCGTTGGTCTGTATATACATCACAAGATACATCATACAAGTAATGCCTCCAAATCTTCAAGGCATGAACAATAGCAGCTAACTCTAAGTCGTGAACAGGGTAGTTCTTCTCATGGGGCTTTAGCTGACGAGAAGCATATGCAATAACTCTACCCTCCTGCATCAACACACAACCGATCCCAACTCTAGAAGCATCACAATACACCGTATAAGACCCTGAAGCTGATGGCAACACAAGTACCAGAGCTGTGGTCAAAGCCGCCTTGAGCTTCTGGAAGTTCTCCTCACATTCATTAGACCACACAAATAGAGAATTCTTCTGAGTCAACTTAGTCAAAGGTGAAGCAATAGATGAAAAACCCTGAACAAAACCGGCGGTAATAACCTGCCAAACCGAGGAAACTCCGGATCTCTATAGCTGAGGAAGGTCTAGGCCAATTATGCACCGCCTCAACCTTCTGTGGGTCAACCCGAATACCATCACTAGACACTACATGTCCCAGAAAAGTCACAGTATCAAGCCAGAATTCACACTTAGAGAATTTTGCATAAAGCTTTTCTTCTCTCAACCTCTGCAATACCACCCTCGAGTGCTGTGCGTGCTCCTCCTGGCTGCGTGAATACACCAGGATATCATCAATAAATACGATCACAAAAGAATCAAGGTACGACCGAAATACACTATTCATCAAGTGCATGAATGCGACTGGGGAATTGGTCAGCCCGAAAGACATCACCTGAAATTCATAGTGCCCATATCTCATTCTGAACACTGTTTTCATAATGTCCGAATCCCTAATCTTCAGCTGGTGATAATCCGATCGAAGGTCAATCTTAGAGAATGCACTAGCTCCCTGGATCTAATCAAACAAGTCCTCAATACGAGGCAATGTGTACTTATTCTTTACTGTTACCTTGTTCAACTACCTGTAATCAATGCACATTCTCATTGTGCGATCTTTCTTCTTCACGAATAATACCGGTGCACCTCAATGTGACACACTCGGGTGAATGAACCCCTTATCTAAGAGTTCCTGAAGCTGTTCTTTCAACTCTTTTAACTCAGCTGGTGCCATGCGGTAGGGATAAATAGAAATGGGCTGAGTGCCCGGCACCAAGTCAATACCAAAATCAATATCCTTGTTAGGCGGCATGCCTGGCAAGTCTACTGGAAATACATCCGGGAAATCCCTCACAAAGGGGACCGAATCAAGATTGGGTGTCTCAGCCTCAACATCACTAATGAAGGCCAAACAAGATAAACAACCCTTCCTAATAATTCGTTGGGCTTTTATATAGGAAATCACCCTGTCGGATACATAATCAGTCACGCCACGCCACTCGATCCTCGGATTACCTGGAAAGCTAGTGTGGCTGTCTTGGCATGACAATCCAAAATCGCATGGTAAGGAGATAACCAATCCATTCCTAGAATCACATCGAAATCCACCATGCCCAATAGTAACAAGTCTACTCGGATCTCTAGACCCCCTAGTAATAAGACATGATTGATATACCTGATCCACAATAAATGTATCACCCACCGGGGTAGACACATGCACGAGCAAGGCAAGAATACCACGGGTCATACCCAAATGATGCGCAAAATATGAAGAAACATAGGAATAGGTGGATCCAGGAACAAATAAGACAGAAGCATCCCTGTGGCAGACTGAGATAATACCTGAAATGAAAACATCTGATGCAATAACGTCCTTCATATCCGGAGGAGCATAGAAACGAGCCTGGCCTCCGCAGTACGATCCTCGCCCCTAGGACGACCTCTAGCTACCTGGCCACTACTCCTAGCTGACTGCGCTGGTGCTGAAGAAACATGAGCAAAAGACGAGGGTCGATCCCTCTGCTGAGACCGCTTACAAAGCCACTGAGGACACTTTCTCTTGATATGGCCAAACTCGCCACACTTAAAGCAACAGCCTGAAGCTGGAGGAAGGGACTGCTGAGTATCCCTTGCTGCAGATGAATCCTGAGCTGAAGAAGCAGGAGCAGAGCTCTGAGCTGGAAGAGCGCTCAATAAAGGTTGACTCTACTGACGGCCCTGGTGGCCCTGACGACCACGGTCTGATGAAGCACTAGACTCTGCACGGCCTGACTGAGGAGATCTGAAGGAACGACCTCTAGTGTGCTGAGGCTGGCCCCTAGACGGAGCACCACTGTAACTACCAGTACCACGAGGCCTCTTAGCCTCCCCCTCCTCACGCTTTCGGCGGCAATCTGTCTCAATCTAACGAGCCGCATCAACCACCTCCTCAAAGGTAACTACTGAAGCCCTCTCTTTGGTCATCAATATACGGATAGGATAGATGAGACCATCTATAAATCTCATGATCCTCTCCCGATGCATCGGAATCATCCACATGACATGACGGGCTAGCTGTGTAAATCTCAACTCATACTGAGTTACTGACATATCTCCCTGCTTCAGCCACTCGAACTGATAACGTAGCTCCTCCCTCTGGGACTGAGGCACATACTTCTCCAAAAATACTGTGGAGAACTGCTGCCAAGTGAGGGGCGCTGCCCCCAACGGGCCTACGCCTCTCAAAATCCTCCCACCACTAAAATACTGGTCCTGCAAACTGAAAAGTAGTGAAAGAAACACTGCTGGACTCTAGAGTACCCGCAGTGCGAAGCATATGCTGACACTTATCCAAAAAACCCTGGCATCTTCGCCCTCAGCACCACTGAATATCGGAGGCTGTAGCCTCTCAAACCTCTCCAACCGACGCTGCTCATCGTCAGGCATAGCTGGAACCACATGAGCTGGGGCTGGTATAACAGGTGCAGCCAGCTGAGCTGGAGCTGCCTCAGGTGCTTGTAAACCCTGAATGACCGGCTCAGGTGTACGAGCCACGGAGGTCTGATTTCCTCCTCCTGCCTGTGAAGAAGCCGCTGCAGTAGAGACTGCAACCACCTGAGCTAAGCCAGTGCATACTGATAAAATCTGGGCCAAAGTCTCCTGAAGGCCCAGTATCTCAATAGAAGCTGCCGGCGCTTGAACCTGAACTGCTAGGGTGCCTGCAGATGGAACCTGATCCTGAACCTGGGCAACCAGCGCTAATATCTGACCCTGAGTCTGGTCAGCTGGTAGGTCAGCAGGTGCTGGCACTGCTGCCCTACCTCTACCACGACCACGGCCTCTAGGTGCCACTGGTGGTCGTCCACCACGTCCGCTATCACGTGTTCTCACCATCTGCGAGAGAATAGAATATGGAAAAATTTAGTTTCACGATAACACAAACCGCATGATATGAATCCAAGAAAAGTAAAGTTTCTTTCCTAAAGTTCTGTAGCCTCCCGAGGATAGATAGAGACGTCTACGTGCCGATCCGCGAAAGCCTACTAAACTGGCTTATGACTCGCGAGTCCTAGTAACCTAGGCTCCGATACCAACTTGTCACGACCCAAAATCCGATCGTGATGGCGCCCAACAATTAAGCTACGCCAGCCAGACCAACTATTGCTTTTCACAGATAAATATCAGTCCCAAATGGACAACTCAAGAAGAATATATGAGTCAAAGAAACTCCAATCAAAATACGAATAAATACTGAGAAATGCGAAAACAAACTAACACTCCCAAAGATCTGGGGTCACAAGTCTAGAGCCTCTAAACAAAACCGAATAATAATAGAGAATACTGAATGAAGTACTCAAATCTGAAACATATAATAGTAACTGAATGGAATGAGAAGCTAGGTTCTGCGAACATCGGCAGCTACCTCAGCAACTCGAAATAACTCTATAGAAGCTGGAGTGCTCGTGTATCTCTCCTGTGTACCTGAATCTGTATACAAAGGTGCAGGAGTAGGGGTGAGTACTAAGTACTCAGTGAGTAATGAATATATATTAATAGCTGAAAGTAAGAAATCCACAGAATACCACAGAGTAAAGCTAAACTACAGTCCAATTCCTCCTACGAACTAGCAACAACAGTACATTACAATTATCACAGATAATTCAACAGATAAAGATGCAATGCAATGCACATGACCGCTACGGGTGTAGCCCGATCCATTTAACGTCGACGACGCTCACTGGGGATGTGTACAGACTCCGAGGGCTCCTACAGCCCAAGCGCAATAATATTGTGGCGTGCAGCCCGATCCTCATATAAACTGCTGCGGCGTGCAGCCCGATCCATCCTCAGTCAACAACGTGCATATGAGTCACACAACAATTCAAATTGTTTACTTCCAGGTTCCAGTTCATTAATTATAAAAATACTTTAAGTCTTATTTAATTTTCCAAAAACAAGTGACTTAGCATTTCAACGTGGTGATTTCAAACCAGGACTGAGATCAGTGACTAAGCAAATTGTCACGACCCGGATTTCCCATCATCGGGAGTCATGATGGCGCCTACTAGTGGAAGCTAGGCAAGCCAACTGTTACTTAGATTTTTCATTAGTTACCACTCTCTTCTTAAGACTTTAAATAAAATCATATAATTACATCGAAATAATTAAACTTAGCGGAAGACTTAGTCAATTTTATCCAATATGATACAGAAAACACAAACATGATACACTACCCAAGACTGGTGTCACAATACTCACGAACTTCTAAGAATAATACACATAATTATCTGAAAGAAATATAAGTTGTTTATCCCCAATACATGAGATAACATAATGAAATACATAGATAGAAGAGACAACGGGTCATGCGGACGCCTGCAAGGCTACCTCGTAGTCTCAATAGTCAGAATATCCACAATCGTGCTACTGCCGCTGCTGCTGTCCATAACCTGTATCTGCGCAAAAAGAGCGCAGAGTGTAGTATCATATATATATATATATATATATATATATATACACACATACAACAGCATAAAATGTTATCGAACATTTATAAGGAAAGAATCTGCTCTGAAATAACAAGTCAATAACTCACAATATCCGGAGTAATCTGATCAACGGAACAAATCTTACTTTCATGTCTCAATTCATTTTTCATTTCATATCTTGTGGTAGGCGTACCACCCGCTCCCAAACGTAACCATAGGCTTTTCATATCTTGTGGTAGGCGTACCACCCGCTCCCAAATGTATCAATAGGCTTTTCATATCTTGTGGTAGGCGTACCACCCGCTCCCAAATGTATCAATAGGCTACCAGCAACTATGGCCAATGCCAAGATTCAAATCACTTTGTGGTCGGCGTGCCACACGATCCCAATTCTTTAATATATAAGTGGTCGGTGCGCCACACGATCCCAATTCTTTAATATATATTACCGGCAATAAGCCAATAATCTCTGATCAACAGTGAATGTATAAAAGTATTACCGATATTAAACCAATAATCTTTACTTCAACAATATTTATATTTCCGGTGTGAAACCAATAATTGACAATAAATCAACGATACATCCCCGTTACCGGTGTAACACCAACAACTCTTAATCAACAATTTATATGTACTTTACCGGTATAAAACCAATAAATGATAATGAATCAACAATTTACCTCTGTTACCGGTGTAATATCAATAACTCTTAATCAACAATTTATATGTACTTTACCGATATAAAACCAATAAATGATAATGAATCAACAATTTACCTCTGTTACCGATGTAATACCAATAACTCTTTATTCAATACTCTATATGTATTTTACCGGTATAAAACCAATAATAATTTCCCTTCACATAATCACTTAGGATTAATAAGAATTTAATCCATTTTTAAGACTCACAGTCATGCTCGACCCCCAACGTATAGATACTCGTCACCATGCCTATACGTCGGACTCCACATATCACAATTTACACATAAACTCAATTCCTATTCCCTCAAGCTAGGATAGAACAAACACTTACCTCGAATGTTTACGAACAACTCAATCCGTAGCAATGCCTTTTCCTTTCAAATTCAGCTCTAATCCAATCGTATCTATACACAATTGACTTAATATCATCAATTCTACTTAACAAACTAGTTCATAAGGCTAAATATAATTTTTACAACATTCTGCTCGGAATAGTGAAAATCGACCCCGGACCCACATCTCGAAAAATTTCGAAATTCATATTTTCGGAATCCTCGTCTCGCCACGAGTCCGTACATACCAAATTCCCAAAAATTGGAGTTCATTTGACCCCTTAAATCACTATTTCTATCCAAGAGGGTTTTCTACCCTTTTCAACAAAAATTCTCAAATTAAATATTAAAACTTGCAATAGATTCGAGTTATACCACCAAAATTGAGTTAAGAACACTTACCCCGTTGTTCTCTCCAAAAATCCCTCAAAAAATTGCCCTATCCGAGCTCCAAATCGTCAAAAATGGCAAAATATTTTCGGACCTCAAATATATTATGTCCGGCACTATTCACGGTTACTGTTCAAAAAATTGCACTGTTCATGGGCACTGTTCACAGCAGATTTTTTTGCAATTTCTGCCCATTTTCTAAGTCCGAAATTATTCCGAGACACCTCCGAAACACTCCCGAGCCCTCGGGGCTCCAAACCAAATATGCACATTGACTCTAAAACATCACACAAACTCGCTCGAGCGATCAAATCGCCGAAATAACATCAAAATCATCAATTTTCATCAAATCAAGGCCTAAGTTTCCAAAAACTTCCGAAAATACACTTTCGATCAAAAACCAGACCAAACAATGTCCGAATATCCTGAAACTTTGCGGACATATCCAAAATCACATGACGAAGCTACATAAATTATCGAAATTCCATCCCGATGTCACGACCCCAAATTCGGTCGTGATGGCGCCCAACACATTGCTAAGCCAGCCTGACCAATCATTAACAATATAGGAGCTAGAAGCTCTCTTTAGCCCATTTAAGAATATTAAATCACGAAGCAATAGCGATACAAACAACGAAAACGGGGAACCAAGTCCCATAATACATCAACTCCCATAGACCAAGGGTCAAGAGTCATGAGCCTCTACTGAACATGAGTGTATAAAGGTTTACAAGATACCAAGTGCGGAAAGAAAAGTCAATACAAAATCAAGAGACGATAAGAAGGAATATCGGGTCCTGCGGACTCTGCAGCTACCTCGAATATCCACAAATGTCGCCTCGCACAGCTAATGGATCACTGCTGAGAGGTACCTGGATCCGCACACAAGGTGCAGGGAGTAAAACGAGTACTGCCAGACTCAGTGGTAATAAACAAGGGTAAGACAGCGCAGATAAGAAATCCGCAATAAAGCACTATGTAAAGATGTAATCAAATACCCTGTCACAGAATCAATATCGACTGTACCTGTACCAACAAGTACCAGCAACACAGTATAACAACTAGCGTATGTAGCTAAATGCAATGCAATGCATGATATGACCGCTACGGCGCGTAGCCCGATCCAATTTGGGTACCCGTGCTCACTTTGGGGGTTCAGACTCCGGAGGGGCTCCTACAACCCAAGCACAATATCACCGCGGCGTGCAGTCCGATCCAACATATATACCGTTGCGGCGTGCAGCCCGATCCACTACTAGTCAGCTAATATGCTAATACAGCCTCGCAGGCTCAAACGTAGTTTTGTAAACATCTTTTATCATTTTTCAGTTGAAAACAGTAATATCAAGTTCCAGAGATTTGGAAATAACATGATAACAGAAATAGCTGCGGACTAGTAGTAAACTAGCATGTCAATATGATAAGACAATGATAACGATCCTCGCGGGATCCAATAACTAGCTCATGGCCCACAAATATACTCAACCGCCCAAGAAGGGGGTTCCTCGGCTCAAGAGTGGCCATTATCACAATATATAATATGCAACCATCCGAGAAGGAGGTTTGACGGCTCAAGAATATCATAATACAGTATCAACAAGTCGGACAATGTCCTAGTCCCCAATCACAATCGACCCCGCACTCACAAGAGAGTACGTGTCTCGCCGCTATACAACGTCACAAAGTGGTATACCGGGTTTTCGAACCCGCTGGTCATCACCCACATCTATTACTCACCACAATACGGCGCGATGACTACTCCGCAATGCCCTTGCCACGAGAATCAAGCTCCGCACGCGTAGAATCTGATCAAATACAGTAGAAATACAACAAATTAGGCCAATGGGACGACACCCAATCAATACAAATCAATTTACACCAAAATTCCCAAAGTTGTCAAAACCCGACTTTCGGTACGCTTGTCGAAAAATTACAAAAGTCACATATTCGGGACCCTCATCTCAATACGAGTCTAAGCATATCAATTTTACCAAATTCGGACTCCATTTGGCCATTCTAAACCTTGATTTTCTAAAGTTCAAGCCTAGGGCTAAATCCTCCATAAATTACCCAAAATTCCTCCATTTTCATGATATAATTGCATAATATTACCAATACTAATCATAGTTTAAGTCCATAGTTGATTACCTGATGATTTCCCTTGAGTTTCTCTTCAAAATCGCCCAAATCGCCTCTAAAGCCGAGACCCAAATGTGTGAAATGTTTCTGAAATTTTCTAACTTCCGATACAATTAATTCACTGCGATTTTCGCTTCTGCGGACCATTTTCCGCCCCAGCGGAACCGCTTCTGCGACCAATTGGTCGCTTCTACGAAACCAGGCCTATCTGGCAAATCCCGCTCCTGCGATCCACGAACCGCCCCTGCGCGTCCGCTTCTGCGGAATTTCTTCCGCCCCTGTGGTCCTTTCCGCCTCTGCGATCAAGAGTCCGCTTCTGCGGACTCGCCTATGCGATCGACCTTCCGCTTCTGCGGACTTCCCGCCTCTTGGCAAATCCCGCTTCTGCGGTCTCCTCTACGCTCCTGCGATGCCGCTTCAGGGGAAAGATTTCTGCTTCTGCCAAGCCAAGCGCTCCTGCGCCCCCTCGTCCGCTCCTGCGGACTCGCTCCTGCGCCCCCATTTCCGCAGGAGCGAAAACAACAGAACCAGAGTCAAAACCTGCAATTTTCCACATTTTCTCCCGTTTAACCATCCGAAAACACCCCGAGGCCCCCGGACCCCAACGAAAACCACCAACATACCCCAAAACACGATACGAACTTGTTCCAATCATAAAAACACCATCCTAAACATTAAAATCACCAATTACACACGGATTCAAGCCTAAATTCCTTCAAAACTTCCGAATTGCACATTCCATCAAAAACCCGACTAAACGACGTCCGAATGACCTGAAATTTTGCAGGCACATCCAAAATCACCTAACGGAGCTACTGCAACTGTCGGAATTCCATTCCGACCCCCGGATCAAAATCTCACCTACCGTTCGGATTTCGCCAAAATTCAACCTTAGCCAATTCAAGCCTATTTCTACACCGGGCCTCCAAATTCAATTCCGATCGCTCCCCTAAGTCACAAATCACCTCCCGGAACTAACCGAATCATCAAAATCCGATTCCGAGCCCTCTAACCAAATAGTCAACTCCGGGTTGACTTTTCTTATTCAAGTTTCCTTCAAGAAGGCTATATGCCTCATTTTCAATCCAATTCACTCCTAACTCACCCGCTAGACTCTAACACTGATATAAAATCATAAAACATGTATTTACAACATAACGGGGTGGTAATTCTCGTGACGACGGGCCGGGTCGTCACATTCTCCCCCTCTTAAGCAAACGCTCGTCCTCGAGCGGGTCAAGAAACATACCCGAAGTCTCAAACAAGTGAGGATATCTGCTCCGCATCTCCCGCTCGATCTCCCAAGTGGCCTCCTCCACGGGTCGACCTCTCCACTGAACCTTAACTGATGCAATCTCCTTAGACCTCAATTTTCTCACCTGCCGTCCCAAAATGGCAATAGGCTCCACATCATAGGATAGATCACCATCAAGCTGAATGGTGCTGAAATCTAATACATGAGACGGATCTCCAATGTACTTCCGAAGCATAGACACATGGAATATTGGATGAACGCTGGATAAGCTGGGCGGCAAGGCTAACTCATATGCCACCTCTACAACCCTCTTAAGTATCTCAAAAGGACCAATGTACCTAGGACTCAACTTTCCTTTCTTCCCAAACCTCATGACACCCTTTATAGGTGAAACCTTCAACAATACTCTGTCACCAACCATGAAAGACAACTCTCGAACTCTACGGTCCGCATAACTCTTCTGGCGAGACTGTGCTGTACGAAGCCTCTCCTGGATCAACTTTGCTCTATCCAGAGCATCCTGGACTAACTCAGTCCCTATCAATCTAACCTCACCAGGCTCAAACCATCCCACGGGGGATCTACACCGCCTGCCATACAATGCCTCATACGGGGCCATCTGAATACTCGATTGATAACTGTTGTTGTAGGCAAAATCAGCAAGTGGTAGGAACTCATCCCACGAACCACCAAAGTCAATCACACATGCTCGCAACATATCCTCCAGAATCTGAATAGTACGCTCAGACTGCCCATCTGTCTGGGGGTGAAATGCTGTACTCAACTCAACCCGCATACCCATCTCTCGCTGAAATGCTCTCCAAAACTGAGAAGTGAACCGGGTACCCCTGTCGGATATGATAGACACTGGGACCCCATGCAACCGGACAATCTCTTGAATAAAGATCGCTGCTAACCGCTCCGATGAGTATGTAGTACACACAGGAATGAAGTGTGCTGACTTGGTCAGCCTATCCACAATCACCCAAACTGAATCAAACTTCCTCGTTGTCCGAGGGAGTCCACTAATAAAGTCCATAGTGATCCTCTCCCATTTCCACTCGTGAATATCAATTTGCTGAAACATGCCACCGGGCCTCTGATGCTCATATTTGACCTGCTGACAGTTGAGGCACCGTGCTACATGTCTGACAATGTCCATTTTCATCTTTCTCCACCAATAGTGTTGTTTCAAATCTTGATACATCTTCGCGGCTCCCGGATGGATAGAATACCGCGAGCTATGGGCCTCCTCCAGAATCAACTCACGAAGGCCATCAACATTGGGCACACATATCCGGCCCCTGCATCCTCAATACGCCGTCACTATCAATGGTGACATCTCTAGCATCATCATGCTGAACTCTGTCCCTCAGGACAGCCAAATGTGGATCATCATACCGGCGCTCACGAATACGATCATATAGAGATGACCGAGATACAACACAAGCCAATACCCGACTAGGCTCCGAAATATCTAACCTCACTAGCCGATTGGCTAGCACCTGAACATCATGAGCAAATGGCCTCTCCTCAGCTGGAATATATGCCAAGCTCCCCATACTGACCGCCTTCCGGCTCAAAGCATCGGCCACCACATTGGCCTTTCCCCGATGATATAATATAGTAATGTCATAATCCTTCAGCAACTCAAGCCATCTCCACTGTGTCAAATTAAGGTCTTTCTGTTTGAACAAGTGCTGGAGACTACGATGGTCGATATACACCTCACAAGACACACCATACAAATAGTTCCTCCAAATCTTCAATGCATGAACAATGGCGGCTAGCTCCAAGTCATGAACAGGATAGTTCTTCTCATGTGGCTTCAACTGCCGAGAAGCATAAGCAATTACATTTCCTTCCTGCATCAACACACAACCTATCCCCACTCTCGAGGCATCACAATAAACGGTATATAAACCCGAAGCTGATGGCAATACTAACACTGGAGCTGTGGTCAAAGCTGTCTTGAGCTTCTGAAAGCTCTCCTCGCACTTATCCGACCACACGAATGGTGCACCCTTCTGGGTCAATTTAGTCAACGAAGAAGCAATGGATGAAAATCCCCGAACAAACCGGCGATAATATCCCGCCAAACCAAGAAAACTCCTAATCTCTGTAGCTGAGGACGGTCTAGGTCAACTCTGCACCGCCTCTATCTTTTTCTGATCAACCTGAATACCATCACGAGACACCACATGTCCCAGATATGCTACGGACTCGAGCCAAAACTCGCACTTGGAGAATTTAGCATATAGCTTCTCCTCCCTCAATCTCTGCAACACAATACTCAAATGCTGAGCATGCTCCTCCTGACTACGGGAGTAGACTAGAATGTCATCAATGAACACAATCACAAATGAATCCAAATAAGGCCCGAACACACTGTTCATCAGATGCATAAATGCTGCTGGGGCGTTGGTCAGCCCAAACGACATCACAAGAAACTCATAATGACCATATCGGGTCCCGAATGCAGTCTTCATAATATCCGAGTCCCTGATCTTCAGCTGATGATAGCCTGAACGAAGATCGATCTTAGAAAACACCCTCGCACCCTGTAACTGATCAAACAAATCATCTATGCGCGGTAGAGGGTACTTGTTCTTCATTGTCACTTTGTTCAATTGCCTATAATCAATACACATTCGCATGAAACCATCTTTCTTTTTAACAAATAATACCGGCGCACCCCACGGAGACACACTAGGGCGGATGAAACCCTTATCCAGAAGCTCCTAGAGATGCTCTTTCAGTTCTTTCAACTCAGTCGGTGCCATCCGATAAGGAGGAACGGATATGGGATGAGTGCCCGGCACCAAGTCAATGCCAAAATCAATATCCCTGTCCGGCGGCATGCCCGACAGGTCTGAGGGGAATACATCTGGGAAGTCCCTCACAACAGGTACAGAATCAATGCTAGGAGACTCAGCTCCCACATCTCTCACAAAAGCTAAATACGATAAACACCCTTTTTCAACCATCTTCCGAGCTTTTAGGAACGAAATAACACGGCTAGGGACGAAATCGGTCGAACCCCGCCACTCAATCCGAGAAATACCAGGAATGGCCAACGTAACTGTCTTAGCATGACAGTTCAATATAGCATGGTACGGAGACAACCAGTCCATACCCAATATAACATCAAAGTCCACCATACCCAACAATAGCAAATCTGCCTGGGTCTCCAGACCCCCAATAGATATAACACAGGATCTATAGACATGATCCACAACGATCGTATCACCCACGGGGGTGGATACATGAACATGTAAATCAAGACTACCACGAGTCGCACCCAAATGACGTGCAAAATAAGAGGACACGTAAGAATATGTGGACCCCGGATCAAATAGAACGAGGCATCTCTGTGACAGACGGAAATGATACCCGTAATCACCGCATCGGAGGCAACCGCATCACGCCTATCAGGAAGTGCATAGAACCATGCCTCGCCTCCACCAGATCTCTCCTCGCCCTCGGGGCGACCACGAGAAGACCGACCTCCACCTCTACTAGTCCGAGATGGTGCTAAAGATGAGGGCTGATCCCTCTCCTGAGTCTCGTCCCTACGGAGTCGAGGGCACCGTCTCCTCACGTGGCCAAACTCACCCCACTCATAACATGCACCCGGTGCTGAGAAGGGACCGAAGGGAACCCCTCGCCGCGTGAAGAACCCCGGGTCGATGAAGCGGGTGCCGCACCTCGGGCCGGAAGGGCACTAAGCCGATGACCGACCCTCGTTGAAACCCCCGTCGACCATGACCATAAGAACCTCCGCTCCGCTCCGGGCGGCTCGAATGAGAAGGTCTCGTCGAGCGACCTCGCTTCCGCTGGGAATGCCCTCCAGATGGAGCACCACCGAAACCGCCTGAACCACGAGGCCTCTCGGCCTCCCGCTCTCTCTCTCTCGGCCGACGATCCGCCTCAATGGAGCGTGCCATATCAACAACCTCCTCAAATGATGATGACAAAACTCTCTCTGGTCATAAGAATGCGGATAGAGTAGTTGAGGCCATCAACGAACCTCCTGATCCTCTCCCTATCATTAGGGATCATCCATGTGGCATGCCTAGCCAACCGTGTGAATCCGAGCTCATACTGGGTCACAGACATGTCGCCCTGAATCAACCACTCGAACCGGCGACGTAGCTCCTCGCGACGAGACCGAGGTACATATTTCTCTAGAAAGAGAGTAGAGAACTGCTGCCATGTGAGAGGTGCTGCTCCTGCAGGCCTACGGCTCTCAAACTCTTCCCACCAATCAAATGCGGGACCAGTGAACTGAAAGGTAGTAAATGAAACTCCGCTGGACTCAAGAATACCAGCCGTCCGCAACATCCTCTGACACTTGTCCAAGAAACCCCGGGCATCCTCGCCCTCAACGCCACTGAAATGGGGTGGCTGAAGTCTACCAAATCTCACAAGACGACGCTGCTCGTCATCGGGCATAACCTAAACCATATGCTCTGGAGCTGGAGCTGGTGCAACTGGAGGAATAATCGGTGCAACCACCTGAACGGGGACCGCCTCTGGCGTTTGAAGTCCCTGAACAACCGGGTCAGGTGTGCGAGTTGCAGGGGTCTACTGACCACCCCCTGTCTGAGATGTCGCTACAGTAACGGTAGCTGAAACTACCTGAGCCAAACCGGAACACACTGATAATATCTGAGCAAGAGTCTCCTGAAGACCAGGAATAGCAATAGATACAGTCAGGCCCTGAACTGGGGCTGCTGGAGCATCAACCACTGGGGGTTGCTCCTGAACTGGTACAACGGCGGGTCGACTCGGCACCGCTCGCCCGCCCTACCTCTAACTCTAGCACGACCGCGCCCACGGCCTCTAACAGGTGGCAATGGAGGTCGTCCACCTCGTCCTGATGCTCGCATTCTCGCCATCTGCGAGAGAATAGAATATAGAAGTTCAGTTCTCAGGACAACAAGATCGCACGACAGAGTTCAAGAAAAGTGAAGTGTTTCCTAAAAGTTCGCAGCCTCCCGAGGATAAGTACAGGCATCCCCGTACTGATCCACAAGACTCTACTAACCGTCTCAAGACTCATGAGGCCTAGTAAACCTAGGCTCTGATACCAACTTGTCACGACCCCAAATCCGGTCGTGATGGCGCCCATCACATTGCTAAGCCAGCCTGACCAATCAATAACAATATAGGAGCTAGAAGCTCTCTTTAGCCCATTTAAGCATAATAAATCACGAAGTAATAGCGATACAAACAACGAAAACGGGGAACCAAGTCCCATAATACATCAACTCCCATAGACCAAGGGTCAAGAGTCATGAGCCTCTACTGAACACGAGTGTATAAGGTTTACAAGATACCAAGTGCGGAAAGAAAAGTCAATACAAAATCAAGAGATAGTAAGAAGGAATATCGGGTCCTCCAGACTCTGCAGCTACCTCGAATATCCACAAATGTCGCCTCACACAGCTACTGGATCACTGCTGAGAGGTACCTGGATCCGCACACAAGGTGCAGGGAGTAAAACGAGTACTGCCAGACTCAGTGGTAATAAACAAGGGTAAGACATCGCGGATAAGAAATCCGCAATAAAGCACTATGTAAAGCCGTAATCAAATACCCTGTCACAGAATCAACATCAACTCTACCTGTACCAATAAGTACCAGGTAAAACAATATAACAACTAGCGGATGTAGCTAAATGCAATGCAATGCATGATATGACCGCTATGGCGCGTAGCTCGATCCAATTTGGGTACCCGTGCTCACCGTGGGGGTTCAGACTCCGAGGGGCTCCTACAGCCCAAGCACAATATCACCGCGGCATGCAGTCCGATCCGACATATGTACTCGCCGCGGCGCGTAGCCCGATCCACTACTAGTCGCCTAATATGCAAATACGACCTCGCAGGCTCAAAAGTAGTTTGAAAACATCTTTTATCATTTTTCAACTGAAAACAGAAATATCAAGTTCCATAGATTTGGAAATAACATGATAACAGAAAATAGCCGCGGACTAGTAGTAAACTAGCATGTCAATATGATAAGACAATGATTACGATCCTCGCGGGATCCAATAACTGGCTCACGGCCCACAAGTATACTCAACCGCCCAAGAAGGGGTTCCTCGACTCAAGAGTGGCCATTATCACAATATATAATATGCAACCATCCGAGAAGGAGGTTCGACGGCTCAAGAATAGCCTAATATCATAATACAGTATCAACAAGTCGGACTAAGTCATAGTCCCCAATCACAATCGACCCCGCACTCACAAGAGAGTACGTGTCTCGCCGCTATACAGCGTCACAAAGTGGTATACCGGGGTTTCGAACTCGCTGGTCATCACCCACATCTATTACTCACCTCAATACGGCGCGACGACTACTCCGCCATGCCCTTGCCACGAGAATCAAGCTCCGCACGCGTAGAATCTGATCAAATACAGTAGAAATACAACAAATTAGGCCAATGGGACGACACCCAATCAATACAACTCAATTTACACCAAAATTCCCAAAGTTGTCAAAACCCGACTTTTGGTACGCTTGTCGAAAAATTACAAAAGTCACATATTCGGGACCCTCATCTCAATACGAGTCTAAGCATATCAATTTTACCAAATTCGGACTCCATTTGACCATTCAAAACCTTGATTTTCTAAAGTTCAAGCCTAGGGCTAAATCCTCCATAAATTACCCCAAATTCCTCCATTTTCATGATATAATTGCATAATATTACCAATACTAATCATAGTTTAAGTCCATAGTTGATTACCTCATGATTTCCCTTGAGTTTCTCTTCAAAATCGCCCAAATCGCCTCTAAAGACGAGACCCAAATGTGTGAAATGTTTCTGAAATTTTCTAACTTCCGATACACTTAACTCACTGCGATTTTGCTTCTGCGGACAATTTTCCGCCCCTGCGGAACCGCTTCTGCGACCAATAGGTCGCTTCTGCGAACCCAGGCCTATTTGGCCATTTCCGCACCTGCGATCCAAGGACCGCTCCTGCGGGTCCGCTTCTACGGAAATTCATCCGCCCCTGCGGTCCTTTCTGCCTCTGCGATCAAGAGTCCGCTCCTGCGGACTCGCCTATGCGGTCAACAATCCGCTTCTGCGGTCTTCTTCATTTTGCCTTTTGACCGCTTCTGCGGTCTACCCTTCGCTCCTGCGACGCCGCCTCAGCGGTCACTCGCCGCTCCTGCGGACTCGCTCCTGCGCCCCCATTTCCGCAGGAGCGAAAACAACAGAACCAGAGTCAAAACCTGCAATTTTCCACATTTTCTCCTGTTTAACCATCCGAAAACACCCCGAGGCCCTCGAGACCCCAACGAAAACCACCAACATACCCCAAAACACGATACGAACTTGTTCCAATCATAAAAACACCATCCTAAACATTAAAATCACCAATTACACACAGATTCAAGCCTAAATTCCTTCAAAACTTCCGAATTGCACATTCCATCAAAAACCCGACTAAACGACGTCCGAATGACTTGAAATTTTGCAGGCACATCCAAAATCACCTAACGGAGCTACTGAAACTGTCGGAATTCCATTCCGACCTCCGGATCAAAATCTCACCTACCGTTCGGATTTCGCCAAAATTCAACCTTAGCCAATTCAAGCCTATTTCTACACCGAGCCTCCAAATTCAATTCCGATCGCTCCCCTAAGTCACAAATCACCTCCCGGAACTAACCGAATCATCAAAATCCGATTCCGAGCCCTCTAACCAAATAGTCAACTCCGGGTTGACTTTTCTTATTCAAGTTTCCTTCAAGAAGGCTATATGCCTCATTTTCAATCCAATTCACTCCTAACTCACCCGCTAGACTCTAACACTGATATAAAATCATAAAACATGTATTTACAACATAACGGGGTGGTAATTCTCATGACGACGGGCCGGGTTGTCACACCCGACCCCCTGATCAAAATCTCACCTACCGTTCAGATTTCGCCAAAATTCAACCTTAGCCAATTCAAGCCTATTTCTACACCGGACCTCCGAATTCAATTCCGATTGCTCCCCTAAGTCACAAATCACCTCCTGGAACTAACCGAATCATCAGAATCCGATTCCGAGCCCTCTAACTAAATAGTCAACTCCAGGTTGACTTTTCACATTCAAGCTTCCTTCAAAAAGGCTATATGCCTCATTTTCAATCCAAATCACTCCTAACTCACCCGATAGACTCTAACACTGATATAAACGCATAAAACACATAAATGCAACGTAACAGGGTGGTAATTCCCGTGACGACGGGCCGGGTCGTCACACAAATAGAGCTATCACATATATAACTATCTCATAGGGAAACTACAGATCGACACAAGGCCCCAAACATGGCTTACAACCTACAAATATCAAACACAGCGTGTTTCAACCACATACATGTTATTCATATCCGGGATAGACTGTAAGGCCCCGTGAAATTTTTGTGCATAAAACCTAGTAGATGTGGTGTCATGGTCCGAATGATGTGTTAGGAAGCTCGCCGCGGTTCGGACCCTTGGTAGTGATTTAAGTTTCAAAAATGTAGAGAAATAATTTTTCCGAAAAAGTGTCAAATATGCGGCCAAGAATGCGACCGCAGAATCAACATGCGGACCGCATTCTGACCGCAAATCGTTCCAGAGAGTTGCCCAAATCCGTGTCAAATGTGCGGTCGATATGCGATCGCATGTCAATCTGCGGTGCATTTTGCGACCGCATATCAGACATGCGGTCCGCATAGTGACCGCATTCCTTATCAGAAACTGCTCAACTTTGAGGCCATTCTGCGGTCACTTTGCGGACCGCATGTGGGTTCTGCGGTCGCATAGTGACCGCATATTCGACCCCGGCCCAGATTTTGTGACATTTTGACCCGATCTCTTTTTTAATATAACACACTTCTTCTTCATTTTATCATATTATCTTACCAAAAATTTGAGAGAGAAGAGAGGGTTTTTAGAGAGAGAAGTTCTTCATCTTCAAGGATTGTTTCAACTACTTAATTCCAAGGGATTCTAGGGCAAGGATTCAACTTCCCCAATATTTTCAAGGTAAAAACCCTAACTATTTTCTTTGATTTTCAGTTTTAATTGGGTAAAGAGAGGTTTGCATATAATAGCTTTTGAAAATAGAATTTTTACACTCATGCATGATTATTGAACTTGATTTCTAGTAAAAAGAAGTGAGTAGAAGTAAGAGTCTTCAAGAACAAGGTTGGCAAGAGTAGGATATCTTGGGTAAGCATAAAGTAGGAAGGAAAATCATCACCAGGTATGTATGGCTAATTTTGATTCTTGTGAAATCGCCCTTATGTGTAAAATTGTTTGGCACGTGTTGATTTGAGAAATTGTATGTGATTAATTGATGTTGTTGTTGGATATTCAAAGTTGTTGTTGAACTATGAGTGTTGTGGTAAGAAATATGAACCGAAAGGTAAATGAGAGTTGAATTGGGTAAAGAATTTGTGGATAATGATTATGATGGCCTATATGGCACCTTGTGGAAAAGAAATCGAAACACTTGAGAATTGGTTTATTGTGGAAAGAAATGAAACACTTGAATTATGGAAAATTGCTGAATATACATGTGTGAATATTCTTGAATGTGGAAACATTGTAACTTGGTTGTGATATTGGCTTGAGAAGTAATTGAGAACATGAAACAATGTGCAAGTTACTTATTTGAACTTGTTGAAAATGTGTGTAGTACCTTATCTGCTGTTTGAAATTGTTGTGTTTTCAACTGTAAGGCGGGGTCGTGTTGCGCGCCGCAACGTGGTGAAATAAGGTGTGGGTTGGGGTGATAAGGGTGGCCGAGGTAATAAGGGTGGTCAGGGGCAATTAGGATGGAAAGCGATCGAAATCGCTATTGAAAATTGATACATAAATCAATAATGTGAAATTGTGAAAGGAGACAGCAGGAGAGTTTGCAACCTGTGGGGCGTACTGATTGCTCCTATGTTTGACTACTTGCAATTTATGTTGTTGATTGGTCGTTGTTCCATTTGTGACCTTGAATGTGCTTGTGTTGAGGCTTATCCGAAATGAGTAAAAGGTTGGGAACATGGTTAGTTAGCTTAATTGATTTCTTGATGTAATCTATTGGTTGTCTAACACGGTGACTCTTATTTAGTGGCTTGAGTTTACTTGGGACAAAGTTTGTCCATACATACCAGTACAATTCAAGGTGTACCGACGTCCCTTTTGCCGGGGACGCTACATTCGTGTTATGATTGTAGGTGGATCGGTAGCAGGCACTTCAGCTCATCCGCAGTAGTATCCTTCTCCTTCCACTGCCCGTTTTGGTGAGCCCCTTTCTTCCTCGGGGCCCTGTGTGGTTCATGCCACCTTTGTTAAGATTTCATTTTGGTTTTGTAAGGTATAGCCGGAGCCTTGTTACCGGCAAGTATTGTATTTCCCTTTTTGTATCCTAGAGGCTCCGTAGACATGTAAACTGTGGGATTGTGGCCTATGTATATGTATGGGGCGTTGTAAATATAAATTATGAACTTGTTAGTAAATAAATCACATGGTTATGTTTATGTATTGTGAAATCAGTCATTGTTGGTAAGATATTTTGGTTAATGAGTAACAGTCAACACAGGGGTAACGCGTGGGAATGGAAGGCACCCAGGTCCGCTTGACTGGGGCAACCCGGTCAAGGCGCCGGTCATGTTCCTTGATTTGGGGCGTGACAAACTTGGTATCAGAGCCTAAGGTTTTAAATTGTCCTAGGATGTCTCGGAGCCGTGTCTAGTAGTGCCCTTCTTATAGGTGTGTTGTCGACCACATCATATAAGTAGGGGGCTACACTGACATTTAGGAATATTACCCTTCTTCATCACTCCAAATCGTGCGATAAAGCTTGACTATAAGATTGTTTTGTAACCCGTGCGTTGAGATTCAAGGTAAGTTTAAATGCTCTTTCGTCTATTTCATGTAGTGTTGTCATATGTCATGACCAATGGGAAAAGACATGGGTGTTATGGAGATTGCACATGTATCTTGTTGAATAAACCGTATGAATATATATAGTATAAGTACATAGTACTACAAGTATACTTTATTTGGGGAAAGGATTAGAAGTGATTACCCGCACGAAGAGGCATTGATTTGATGATTGATATGTAAGCTTAAATAGCAAGCATGGTTAGTGCAATAAGTATATAATTGATCGTAAGGTGTGAAAGAATATTGGTTATATAAGCACGTGATATATGAGATAATGACTAAGAGATTAATGGGGAGAGTGTAAGTCTCTCATATGAGGTAAAAAGGTTATGAAATGAGACTCAATTGGACCCTAGGTGAGAAGACCCTTGTCTTACGAATATTATAAGGACCCATAAATGTACGAAGTTGCGTTACACTCATAAAGGATATGCGTGGGGACTTGGAATCCCATACCTACGTGGCTGAATAGGAGAAGGGAACTTATGAGATCAATGCTATGGTGACTTAAATTTTCCTAATGGTCGAGTATATATATAAGAGGGATTGATATATGAGGCATATGTTCCTAAAGTTTCTACACTCAAGACTTGTGTCAAGATCCAGGATATTTTCCCCATGTGGGAGAGGGAGGACCATCGTGAGGCTACTTAAATACAATGAAACAAGAGCGAGACCATGTAGCTATGATATTTGAATATTTTGGTGAAGACATGTGTGGTCTAGAAAAGAGATTAAGGAATGTAAATCCTTCATGCATGGCAATGTGACTGATAGGGTCAACGATTCTAGAAAATAAGAGTATGTTTGTAAAGAGACTTTTACTTGTCATAAGGTCAGGATAAATGGGACCCAAGGAAGTACCATATGTCAAATGTGAAAGATTGTGAGTTCCTAGAATGGGCTAATCATAGATTTGTGATTTAAACAAAGTTTCGGGATACTAAGAAAGCCAGAACGAGTGAGAGAAATGAATGTGTTGCCACAACAACCCAAGATGGTAATTGGGGCTTGATAGAGAGCCTCTAAAGAGCCTTACAAATAGATAAGTGTTAAGTGATGTTCAGACAAACACTCCTTGCTACATATGTCCCAATAAGAGTTAAGAGGTGAGCCGAATGGAATGCCTAAGGTAAGAGACCACGTAATATATGGAAGAGTGCGTGGCTATTCACTAACTAGGAAGAATGAGGTGAGAAGAAATGGGGAGAAAACCTTTAAATTTAGATGGTCATGGTTATTTAAAATAATTTTTGCATCAGAATGGTGGACTCACTTAGGGCACAAGTGTTAATAAAAGTTATAAGGGATTAACCGCAATGCAACCGACTTGGATGACACCGAATATCAACTAAAGGGGTCTAGAGATAGTTCATGTCTACACACAATGGGAAGCGAGGTTATCGTTGGTGAGGTTGTGGTACTGTAAAATGATTAAACAAGACATAATGATTTTTCAAGTTCACAGGAGGCGGACAAATGTGTGGAAAAAATAAAGCTATTAATTATGCACTATCCGCAAAACAAGATGGGAATGAAAGGTTCGGAATGGATTGAAAGAGGATGAAAACTCGTGACAGACTAGACGTGTTTGGCATGATAACTCTTAAGCGGCAATATCAGGGAACTTTATTGGTAACTATAACATGGGGAATAAGGCGAGTTACTCATCCGAGATAGAATCAAGTGGACTAAGCCTTACACTTAAGAGTGAAACCAAAAGTTGTTGTTGAAGTATTGAGGAGGATTTAAAGTTTCAGAGAATGCCCTTCTCGGGATAGTGACCCTTCGTAAGTCATATGCATATAAAGGTTGTTGATATACGTTTTGAGAGGTGTTTAACCGTAATGAGGGATGGTAGGAAATTTCACAGGGGAAGTAGTGCAGTTTCTTAAAGTCTATAATGCACATATGGGGAGAAAGAGGTTGGTTAAGAAAAGTTAGAGCACAATGCTACTTTACATTCGATACAATGCCGTGCAAGTTAGTGTTATTCGGGGTATATGTGCAAAGTTAGCCAGTGCTATTCATTTGAGACAGGAGGTCATATGAGAAAACTCATTCAGCAATGCCTCGGGTTAAGAATTATGAAGAGTTAGTAGCAATTGTTCACATGGGGTCGTAACCACATCAAGGAAATTATAGTGGAACTCAATTCGTGGAAGGTCTTATGTATGAGGAATATAGTAAGGATGTTCCGCTATCGATGTAAAGTATTAAGGTGAAAGTTATGCCTCCAAGGTTGGTTAGGGTGTGTTGATGCAGCACGGAAAGGTTATAGAGTATGCTTTGAGATAACTCAAAAATCACGAGAAGAATTACCCGACACATGATTTGGAGCTCGCGACAGTTGTGTCTGCTTTGAAATATGGCGGTATTATCTTTATGGAGTTCATGTAGATGTGTTTTCAGACCACAAGAGCCTCCAGTATTTGTTCAAGCAGAAGGAGCTAAATCCGAGACAGCGGCGGTGGTTAGAATTGCTCAAGGACTATGAGATGAACATATTGTACCATCCAGGGAAGGCAAATGTGGTAGCCGATGCTCTTAGTCGGAGATCCATGGGTAGTTTGGCTCATTTGGGTATGTATCAGAGACCCCAGTCTCGAGAGGTTTACCAATTAGCCAGCTTGGGGGTTCGTATCTCTGCGTCAGACGAGGGGAATGTTTTGGTGCATAATGGAGTAGAATCATCATTGGTCGCGGAAATCAAAGAAAAACAGTTCATGGATCCAGCATTAGTTCGGGTAAAGGAAGCAGTTCTGAATGACAAGACCTCAACATTTGTACACAGCAGCAAAGATGGTGTAATGCGGGGTCAAGGCAGATTATGTGTTCCGGACGTGAACGAACTTCGAGAAAAGGTAATGGCAGAGGCACATATTTCCAGATATTTTGTACAACTAGGTTCCACGAAAATGTATCATGACCTTAAGGAGATTTATTGGTGGAACGGTATGAAAAGGGATATAGCAAGCTTTGTAGCTAAATGTCCGAACTGTCAACAAGTGAAGGCCGAGCATCAACGGCCCGGTGGATTAACTCAGATTATAGAAATACCAAGGTGGAAATAGGAGATGATCAATATGGATTTCGTGGTGGGGTTACCTCGCACACAGCATAAGTTCGATTCAATATGGGTGATAGTAGATCGACTCACCAAATCAGCTCACTTCCTGCCTGTCAAGTCCACTGATACTGCGGAGCAATATGCAAGATTGTACATCAAGGAGATAGTAAAACTTCATGGCACTCCACTTTCTATTATCTCGGATCGTGGGGCTCAGTTCACAGCTAACTTTTGGAAGAAGTTTCAGCAAGGTTTGGGAACTCAGGTGAATCTCGGCACAGTTTTCCATCCACAGACCGATGGACATGCCGAGCGGACCATTCAGACGCTCGAAGATATGTTGCGGGCTTGTGTCTTAGATTTTAAAGGTAATTGGGATGAACACTTGCCACCGATAGAATTTGCTTACAATAACAGCTATCATGCTAGCATTCAAATGGCCCCGTTTGAGGCATTATACGGGAGAAGATGTAGATCGCCAATCGGGTGGTTTGAGGTAGGTGAAGCGGAATTGCTAGGGCCATATATGGTGTACGAAGCTATGGAAAAGGTCAAGGTTATTCAGGAGAGAATGAAAACAGCACAAAGTCGTCAAAAGTCCTATGCAGACGTTCGTCGAAGGGATTTGGAGTTTCAAGTCGATGATTGGGTGTTCTTGAGGGTATCTCCTATGAAGGGAGTCATGCGATTCGGAAAGAAAGGGAAATTGAGTCCTAGGTATGTCGGGCCATATCGGATCGTTCAAAGGATTGGTCAAGTTGCTTATAGGCTAGAGTTGCCTCCCGAGATGTCATCAGTGCATCCGGTATTCCATGTGTCCATGTTGAAGAAAGTGATTGGAGATCCATCCACCATCATGCCAGCCGAAGCTATAGAGGTTAATGAAGATTTGTCATATGAAGAAGTTCCAGTTGCCATTCTTGATAGGCAAGTCCGTAAGTTGAGAAATAAGGAAGTCGCCTCTGTTAAAGTATTGTGGCGAAGTCAACAAGTTGAAGAGGCCACATGGGAAGCAGAAAAAGAGATGAAAGAAAAGTACCCCCATTTGTTCGATCAAGCCTAGAAGAAATTAGGTGACCCTCCTACTCCTAGTAACTGTCATCTTGCCTAAGTTGTTTCCCTCTTAGTATTAGTAAAGTCCCCTTCATTTTGTAATGAGTTAATTGTGTTGTTACCTTGGGTCACTTGAACCGTTCTTGATAAATGAAAGCCTTATAAAGATTTACGTGTTTAATAAACTACTAATAGTAAGTATAGATTGGTAATGGTTCGTTAAGTGCAATTGGTGTGTTAAATTGGTTAAATAAGGTAAGAATTCATTGACGTGACTAGTTTATGTGCAATTATAATAATGTGATGGAATATGTGCATTCGTTGAGGTAAGAAAGTGTATACCAGTTGTGAAAAGTGTTGTAGTTGTATATTGTTGTTTGGTAATGTGTTTCGGGGGCCCTCTGACAGGTGGATATGTCCATAATACAAAGGAAACTCCGGCGAAATTTTTCTAAAATATAAGAGTTAGTCAAAATTTTGATGGTTGCATATCATGTCTTTCAAAACCAACTCATTTATTTCAAAATCCTCATTCGAGGACGAATGATCTTAAGGGGGGAGGATGTAAGGCCCCGTGAAATTTTTGTGCATAAAACCTAGTAGATGTGGTGTCATGGTCCGAATGATGTGTTAGGAATGCGTAGAATTCTTCGCGGCGAGCTTGCGAGCCGCGGTTCGGACCCTTGGTAGTGATTTAAGTTTCAAAAATGTAGAGAAATAATTTTTCCGAAAAAGTGTCAAATATGCGGTCAAGAATGCGACCGCAGAATCAACATGCGGACCGCATTCTGACCGCAAATCGTTCCAGAGAGTTGCCCAAATCCGTGTCAAATGTGCGGTCGATATGCGATCGCATGTCAATCTGCGGTGCATTTTGCGACCGCAGATCAGACATGCGGTCCGCATAGTGACCGCATTCCTTAACAGAAACTGCTCAACTTTGAGGCCATTCTGCGGTCACTTTGCGGACCGCATGTGGGTTCTGCGGTCGCATAGTGACCGCATATTCGACCCCGGCCCAGATTTTGTGACATTTTGACCCGATCTCTTTTTTAATATAACACACTTCTTCTTCATTTTATCATATTATCTTACCAAAAATTTGAGAGAGAAGAGAGGGTTTTTAGAGAGAGAAGTTCTTCATCTTCAAGGATTGTTTCAACTACTTAATTCCAAGGGATTCTAGGGCAAGGATTCAACTTCCCCAATATTTTCAAGGTAAAAACCCTAACTATTTTCTTTGATTTTCAGTTTTAATTGGGTAAAGAGAGGTTTGCATATAATAGCTTTTGAAAATAGAATTTTTACACTCATGCATGATTATTGAACTTGATTTCTAGTAAAAAGAAGTGAGTAGAAGTAAGAGTCTTCAAGAACAAGGTTGGCAAGAGTAGGATATCTTGGGTAAGCATAAAGTAGGAAGGAAAATCATCACCATGTATGTATGGCTAATTTTGATTCTTGTGAAATCGCCCTTATGTGTAAAATTGTTTGGCATGTGTTGATTTGAGAAATTGTATGTGATTAATTGATGTTGTTGTTGGATATTCAAAGTTGTTGTTGAACTATGAGTGTTGTGGTAAGAAATATGAACCGAAAGGTAAATGAGAGTTGAATTGGGTAAAGAATTTGTGGATAATGATTATGATGGCCTATATGGCACCTTGTGGAAAAGAAATCGAAACACTTGAGAATTGGTTTATTGTGGAAAGAAATGAAACACTTGAATTATGGAAAATTGCTGAATATACATGTGTGAATATTCTTGAATGTGGAAACATTGTAACTTGGTTGTGATATTGGCTTGAGAAGTAATTGAGAACATGAAACAATGTGCAAGTTACTTATTTGAACTTGTTGAAAATGTGTGTAGTACCTTATCTGCTGTTTGAAATTGTTGTGTTTTCAACTGTAAGGCGGGGTCGTGTCGCGCGCCGCGACGTGGTGAAATAAGGTGTGGGTTGGGGTGATAAGGGTGGCCGAGGTAATAAGGGTGGTCAGGGGCAATTAGGATGGAAAGCGATCGAAATCGCTATTGAAAATTGATACATAAATCAATAATGTGAAATTGTGAAAGGAGACAACAGGAGAGTTTGCAACCTGGGGAGCACTGATTGCTCCTATGTTTGACTACTTGCAATTTATGTTGTTGATTGGTCGTTGTTCCATTTGTGACCTTGAATGTGCTTGTGTTGAGGCTTATCCGAAATGAGTAAAAGGTTGGGAACATGGTTAGTTAGCTTAATTGATTTCTTGATGTAATCTATTGGCTGTCTTAACACGGTGATCCTTGTTTAATGGCTTGAGTTTACTTGGGACAAAGTTTGTCCATACATACCAGTACAATTCAAGTGTACTGACGTCCCTTTTGCCGGGGACGCTACATTCGTGTTATGATTGTAGGTGGATCAGTAGCAGGCACTTCAGCTCATCGGCAGTAGTATCCTTCTCCTTCCACTGCCCATTTTGGTGAGCCCCTTTCTTCCTCGGGGCCCTGTGTGGTTCATGCCACTTTTATTTCAGACTTTCTTTTGGATTTTTGTAAGGTATAGCCGGAGCCTTGTTACCGGCAAGTATTGTATTTCCCTTTTTGTATCCTAGAGGCTCCGTAGACATGTAAACCGTGGGATTGTGGCCTATGTATATGTATGGGGCGTTGTAAATATAAATTATGAACTTGTTAGTAAATAAATCACATGGTTATGTTTATGCATTGTGAAATCAGTCATTGTTGGTAAGATATTTTGGTTAATGAGTAACAATCAACACAGGGGTAACGCGTGGGAATGGAAGGCACCCAGGTCCGCTTGACTGGGGCAACCCGGTCAGGCGCCGGTCATGTCCCTCGATTTGGGGCGTGACATAGACCAAGTCTCGATCCCCAGTCACAATCAATCCCGCACCTACCACGGGGTGCGAGCCATGCCCAACTAGCTTCACAATGTGCTAAGCCGGGGTCTCGAACCCTCAGGCTACCATATACACAAACTACTCACCTCTAGCCGGCCGTGGACTCGTCCGCGATGCCTTTTGCTTTTGAATTTGCCGCCTCGTGCGTCGAATCTAGTCAAAACCACAACAATTATATCAAATACAGGTCAAAGAAACATAACCCAATTTAATTGACACGAAATACGCAATAATGCACCAAGTTGGTAAAACTAGGACCCCGGGCCCACTTCTCGAAAAATTCCGAAATTCATACCAATGGATTTCTTGTCTCGCCACGAGTCCGTGCACATAAAATTTATCGAAATCGGAGTTCGAATGGCCTTTCAAAAGTCAAATTTTCATTTTTATGATCTAGGCCCTAATTCTTCACAATCTCTACCCAAATTCATGAGTTTTGATGTTAATTCTAGCATATAATCATATTTTTGAGTCAAGAAACTTACCTCCAATGTTTCCCCGATGAAAACCTCTTACTTCTCGTCCAAATGCTCTCCAAAACGTACATTTTTTATGATAAAACTGGTTTAGTTCGCGGAGGTTCTATTATTAAACCCTTCTGTGAGGCCTATAATTTACCTTATGCGATCGCAACATCCTGTCTGCGATCGCGATGCACAAAATTCCCCAGGCTCTGATTTGCCTTACGCGATCGCAGAACCCTGCATGCGATCGTAGAGAACCCGGTCACTCTCCTACGCGATCGCAGTGCATAACTCCACAGGCCTATGCGATCGCGGGCCTATTCACGCGATCGCATAGATGAACTTTTGGCCGCCTATTTCCTCTTCTACGCGATCGCACTCCCAGGCTCGCTATCGCAGTGAAGAAACTCACTATCAGTTTCTGTTGCAGTTCCTGCTGCATTTTTCTAACTAATAATCCCCGTTGGGCATCCGAAATCATCCCGAGACCCCCAGGACCCCAACCAAAAACACAACTACATCACATTACCTCATTCAAACTTGCTCGTAACATAAAAACACCATTGTAAACATCAAAATCACCATTTTTGCACGGATTCAAGCATAAGTTTCTTCAAAACTTCTGAAGCTAACATTCGACGCAAAACCCGACCTAAACACCTCCGAATGACCATGAAATTTTGCACGCATATCCAAAATCACCTTATAGAGCTATTGTAGCTCTCGGAATTTCATTCTGAGTCCCGCATCAAAATCTTACCTACCGTTCGGATTTCGCCAAAATTCAACCTTAGCCAATTCAAGCCTAAATCTACACCGGACCTCCGAATTTGATTCCGATCTATCTCCTAAGTCATAAATGATCCACCAAAACTAGTCGAATCATCAGAATTCAATTCCAAGCTGTCTAACTCATCGGTCAACATTCGGTTGACTTTTCCAAACTATCATTCTCATAAAGAGGTTTATGGCCTCATTTCTATCTAAATTCCTTCCGATTTGCTTCTAACTTTCCGAACACATGTAAATTGGCATATTGAAGTGTTAAATGAAGAAAGCGGGATGATAACTGTCACGACCCGGATTTCCCACCATCGGGGTCATGATGGCGCTTACTAAATAGAAGCTAGGCAAGCCAAATATTAATTACCTCTCCATTAATAACCAATTCCTTATTAACAACATAAAAATTACAGCGGAATAATCAAAATTAGCGGAAGACTTAGTCAGATATGATAAAGAAAACTCCAAATCTGATACACTACCCAAGACTGGTGTCACAATACTCACGAACTTCTAAGAATAATACACATAATTGTTTGAAAGAAAATACAAGCTGTTTATCTCGATTACATGAGATAACAGAATGAAAAGCATAGATAGGAGAGACAACGGGTCCCGCGGACGCCTGCAAGGCTACCTCGTAGTCTCAGTAGTCGGAAAATCCACAAGTCGCTACTGCCGCTGCTGCTGTCCGTAACCTGTATCTGCGCAAAAAGAGCGCAGAGTGTAGTATCAAGCACAACCGACCCCATGTCGTCGGTAAGTGCCCGGCCTATCCCAACGAACTAGTGACAAGGCTAAGGCGAGTCACCCACCTAAACCTTGTACAATTGCAATATAGATATATATATACAATACATTTATAAAGAAATACTCTGCTCCGAAATAATATTCAATAACTCAAGATATCCAAAATAATCTTACTTTCATGTCTCAATTTCCTCTTTCATTTCGTGTCTCGTGGTAGGCGTACCACCCGCTCCCAACTATCACGCAGTAATTATCTCTTGTGGTAGGCGTACCACCCGCTCCCAATTATCAATAATTATATCTCGTGGTAGGCGTACCACCCGCTCCCAAATATATCAATAGTTATATCTTGTGGTAGGCGTACCACCCGCTCCCAAATATATCAATAATCATATCTTGTGGTAGGCGTACCACCCGCTCCCAATTATATCAATCGGCTACCGGCAACTATGGCCAATGCCAAGATTTCAAGTCACTTTGTGGTCGGCGTACCACACGATCCCAATTTATAATATATATATATATTACCGGCAATTAGCCAATAATCTCTATATCAACAATATTTATAATTACCGGTTTTAAACCAATAATTCATAATAATTTCAACAATTTACCTTCATTACCGGTATAACACCAATAACTCTTATTCAACAATTTATTCATAACTAAATTCATATTCCTACTAACTAGGATAGAACAAACACTTACCTCGAAAGTTTACGAACGATTCAATCCGTAGCAATGCCTTTTCCTTTTGAATTTGACTCCAATCCAATCGTATCTATACACAATTGATTTAATATCATCAATTCTACTTAACAAACTAGTTCATATTGCTAAATATGGTTTTTACAACATTCTGCCCGGAATAGTAAAAACCGACCCCGAGCCCACATAATCGAAACTCAAGTTTCGAACCAAAATAAGTTCACCCAATCTTCCATGAGTTCAAATATACAATTTGTTCTTAAGTTCGACTCCAAAACGAGGTCTAAATCGCAAATTCTTTGAAAGCCCTAACTATACCCATTTCTCAAATTTCCAACCAATTTACACATGTTTAAGCCTAAGGATTTGATTGATGTTGATGAAAAATGAAGAAGACAAGTTAACAATACTTACCCAATGAACTTTGATGAAGAAATGCCTCAAAAATCGCCCAAAAGTTGTGGAGAAGAAAGGATTTTGTGAAAATGGGATAAAATCCCGTAAGTGTTCTGTTTTGGGGTATTAAATCACTGGGCGGAAATTTGTTCTACGCGATCGCGTGAATTGGATCGCGATCGCGGAAGGCAAATATTCAACACTACGCGATCGCGTGGAAAATGCTGCGATCGCGTAGAAGAATTTCGCTGGGTGGCACATTTGTACTACGCGATCGCGTGAAAAGGGTCGCGATCGCGGTGAAGGAAAACGGAAAGCTACGCGATCGCGTGCAGACGGCTGCGATCGCGTTGAAGAAAGACGGAAAGCTTCGCGATCGCGTGAAGACAGCCGCGATCGCGTTGAGTAACGTGACAAGGCAGTGCGATCGCGTGAACAAGGCCGCGATCGCGTAGGGTAAAATGTCTGTGTAAAAATTGCAGAAAATCTGCTGGTTTTCTAAGTCCAAAAACACCCCGAACCACCTCCGAAACACTCCCGAGCCCTCGGGGCTCCAAACCAAATATGTACACTAACTCAAAAACATCATACGAACTTGCTCGCGCGATCAAATCGCTAAAATAACATCAAAATCAATGAATTGAGCCTTAAAGCTCAAGAATTCTTTAAGATTTCATAATTTCCAAACTTTCCAATTTAAGGCCGAAACACGTCAAACGACGTCCGTTTTCAACCAAACTTTACAGGAAGCGCTTAACCAATATATATGACCTGTACCGGGCGTCGGAACCAAAATACGAGCCCGATACCAGTACTTTTTAATCAAAATTCAGTTTCATTTTCCTTAAACATTTTCGGAAAACAATTTAACAGAAAAATTCTTTTACCGGGGTTCTAGACCTCGGATTTCAATTCCGGGCATACGCCCAAGTTCCATATTTTTCTACGGATTTTCTGAAGCAGTCAAATCATGGATCCGGGTCCGTTTACCAAAAATGTTGACCAAAGTCAACCATATCAATATTAATATCAAAATTCTTCAACTTTTTCACATATTTCACATATTTCAACATAAATCTTTTCCAGCTTTGTGCCCGGACCGTGCACGCAAATCGAGGCAACTATAAATGAGGTTTTCAAGACCTCAAAAGCTCGGAATGATTAATAAAACAAGTGATGACCCTTTGGGTCGTCACAATCTCCACCTCTAAAACAACCGTTCGTCCTCGAACGGACAAAAGAAAGAAGTATCTGAGTCAGGAAACAAGTGTGGGTAGCGGCTCCGCATATCAGACTCGGACTCCCAGGTCGATGCCTCAGGAGAGGCTGGCCTCTCCACTGAACACGCACAGAAGGATAACTCTTCGACCTCAACTGTCGCCGGTCTAGAATGGCTACCGGCTCCTCCTCGTAAGATAGATCATTGTCCAATTGGACATTACTGAAGTCTAACACATGTGTGGGATCGCCGTGGTATCTCCGAAGCATAGATACATGAAAAACTGGATGCACAGCTGATAAGCTAGGCGACAGAGCTAGTCTGTAAGCCACCCCTCCCACTCGTCTAGAATCTCAAATGGACCAATATACCTAGGGCTGAGCTTGCCCTTCTTCCCAAACATCATCACGCCCTTCATAGGCGACACCCGGAGCAATACTCGTTCACCAACCATGAAATCTACATCTCGAACCTTACGATCCGCATAAGTCTTCTGCCTGGACTGAGCTGAATGCAATCTCTCCTGAATAGTCTTGACCTTATCCAAGGCCTCCTGAACTAAATCTGTACCCAACAACCGAGCCTCTCCCGGTTCAAACCATCCAACCGGTGATCGACATCGCCTACCATATAACGCCTCATACGGAGCCATCTGGATGCTAGACTGGTAACTGTTATTGTAGGCGAACTCTGCTAATGGCAGAAACTGGTCCCACGAGCCTCCGAAATCAATAACACAGGCTCGAAGCATGTCCTCTAGAATCTGAATAGTCCTCTCGGACCGGCCATCCGTCTGAGGATGAAATGCTGTACTCAACTGAACCTGGGTGCCTAACTCCTGCTGGACCGCTCTCCAGAACCGCGAGGTAAACTGCGTACCCCGATCAGAGATAATAGATACTGTCACTCCATGGAGACGAACAATCTCCCTAATGTAAACCTCCGCTAACCTCTCCGATAAGTAGGAGACAGATACTGGAATAAAGTGTGCTGACTTGGTCAGCCTATCAACAATAACCCAAATAGCATCAAATTTCCTTCTAGTCAAAGGAAGTCCAGTGACGAAATCCATAGTGATCCGCTCCCATTTCCACTCGGGAATTTCAATTCTCTGGAATACACCACCAGGTCTCTGGTGCTCATATTTCACCTGCTGACAATTTAGACACCGAGCAACATACGCAACGATATCTTTCTTCATTCTGCGCCACCAATAGTGCTGACGTAAGTCCTGGTACATCTTCGCGGCGCCCGGGTGAATAGAATACCGCGAACTGTGGGCCTCTGCTAAGATCAACTCTCGAATCCCTTCGACATTGGGCACACAAACTCGACCCTGCAATTTCAATATCCCATCATCATCTAGATTTACCTGTGTGGCACCTCCCCGCTGTACCGTATCTCTCAACTCACGCAAATGAGGATCATCAAATTGCCTCTCACGGATACGCTCTAATAAAGAAGAATGAGCGACCGTGCGGGCTAACACCCTGCTAGGCTCAGAAATGTTTAATCTCACGAACCGATTGGCTAAGGCCTGGACATCTAGAGCTAATGGTCTCTGACTGACCGGAATGTATGCGAGACTACCCATGCTGGCAAACTTTCTACTCAATGCATCGGCCACCACATTGGCCTTACCTGGGTGATATAAAATAGTAACATCATAGTCTTTTAGCAACTCTAGCCACCTTCTCTGCCTCATATTCAACTCTTTCTGCTTAAACAAATACCGAAGACTCTTATGATCGGTGTACACTTCACATGCTACACCATACAAATAATGCCTCCAGATCTTCAATGCATGAATAATCGCCGCCAATTCTAGATCATACACTGGATAGTTCTTTTCATGAATCTTCAACTACCTCGAAGCATAGGCAATAACCTTTCCATCTTGCATTAACACCGCACCAAGCCCAATACGGGAAGCATCACAATAAACAATATAAGGTCCCGTACCTGTGGGTAAAACCAATACCGGTGCTGTGGTCAAGGTTGTCTTGAGCTTTTGAAAGCTCGCCTCACATTCATCGGACCATTCAAATTGAACACCCTTCTGGGTCAATCTGGTCGGTGGGGTTGCAATAGAAGAAAATCCTTCTACGAATCGGCGGTAATAACCCGCTAACCCCAAGAAACTCCGAATATCCGTGGCTGATGTCGGTCTAGGCCAGCTCTTGACTGCCTCAATTTTCTTTGGATCAACCTGAATACCTCCTGCTGCCGTCACAATATGACCCAGGAATGCAACTGAACTTAGCCAAAATTCACACTTTGAAAATTTTGCATATAGCCGGCTATCTCTCAGAGTCTGTAAGGCCACTCTGAGATGTTGCGCATGCTCCTCCTGACCGCGGGAATATATTAATATGTCATCAATGAAGACTATTACAAACAAGTCTAAATAAGGCCGGAACACCCGATTCATTAATTCCATAAAAGCTGCCGGAGCATTTGTCAACCCAAAAGACATGACCAGAAATTCATAATGTCCATACCGAGTGCGGAACGCGGTCTTAGGGACATCAGATGCCCTAATCTTCAGCTGATGATAGCCAGATCTCAAATCTATCTTTGAAAATACCTTGGCACCCTGAAGCCGGTCAAATAAATCATCAATTCGCGGAAGTGGATATTTATTTTTGATAGTCACCTTGTTTAACTGTCGATAGTCAATGCACATTCTCATCGAACCATCTTTCTTCTTTACAAATAATACAGGTGCACCCCACGGCGAAACACTGGGTCTAATGAAACCCTTTTCAAGTAAATCCTGCAACTGTTCCTTCAATTCTTTTAACTCTCGCGGAGCCATACGGTATGGGGGAATGGAAATGGGCTGAGTGCCTGGAGCCAAATCAATGCAAAAATCAATGTCCCTATCGGGCGGCATACCTGGCAAGTCTGAAGGAAATACTTCAGGAAATTCGCGAACCACAGGCACAGAGTCAATAGAAAGAACCTCAGCACTAGAATCACGGACATAGGCCAAATAAGCCAAGCATCCCTTTCCAACCATACGCCGAGCTTTAACATAAGAAATAACATTACGGCTAGTATGACCTGAAATTCCTTTCCACTCTATACGAGGCGAATTCGGCGAGGCTAAAGTCACAGTCTTGGCATGGCAATCTAAAATAGCATGATACGGAGATAGCCAGTCCATGCCTAGTATAATATCGAAGTCCACCATATTTAGGAGTAATAAATCAGCACGGGTCTCGAGACCCTCAATTACTATGATACATGACCGATGAACTCGATCAACCACAATAGAGTCGCCTACTGGTGTAGACACATGAACAGGAACACTCAGTGGATCACTGGGCTGAACCAAGTATGGTGCAAAATAGGAAGACACATACGAATATGTAGACCCAGGGTCAAATAATGCTGATGCCTTTCTATCACAAACCAAAATAATACCCGTAATGACGGCATCAGAAGACTCAGCCTCTGGTCTGGCGGGAAGTGCATAACATCGGGGCTGTGCCCCACCACCCTGAGCAGTATCTCTAGGACGATCAGCTGCTGGCTGGTCTCTACCTCTATCGGTCCGAGCTCCACCTCTATGACCTCTACCTCCACCTCTATGTCCTCTACCTCCGCCTCTAGCCGGCTGGGCAGGCTGTGAGGGAACTGGGGCCTGAATCATGGCACGAGAACCCTGCTGGTGAGATCTGTCAGAAGCTCGAGGGCAATACCTTGCAATGTGCCTAAGATCACCGCACGTAAAACAAGCCCTCGGCCGCTGAAAATGGCGAAGTGGTGGTGCACTGATAGGCTGCTGATCAGAGTAGCGTGGCTGAGAATTACGATCACCTGAAGCATCATGAGAAACCTGAAGAGCTGACTGATAAGGCCTAGGAGGATGGCCTCTATCATAAAAATCTCTATCTCCAGACGAGGTACCACTGAATCTACCAGAATTACGAGATCTCTTATCTGATCCATGTCTCGCTCCCTGTGACAGAGCCATCTCTATCCGGCGGGCTGCATTAGCCGCCTCCCGAAAAGTGATTTCAGTTCCTGCACCCATAGCCATCTGTAGCCGAATTGGCTGATTCAAGCCATCAATAAACCTCCTCACTCTCTCCCGCTCCGTGGGAAGTATGATAACAGCATGACGAGCCAGGTCCACGAACCTAGTCTCGTACTGTGTGACAGACATAGAACCCTGATGAAGACGCTCAAATTGTCTGCGCATAAACTCCCGCTGAGTTGCTGGAAGGAACTTCTCCAAGAATAATTCTGCAAACTGCTCCCAAGTCAAAGATGACGATCCCGCTGGCCTGGTTAGACAATAATCTCTCCACCAAGTCTTGGCGGAACCGGATAACCGAAAAGTAGCAAAATCCACACCATTTGTCTCCACAATACCCATAGTACGGAGAACTTCGTGGCAGCTGTATAGGAAGTCCCGTGGATCCTCTGAAGGAGTGCCACTGAATGTGGTAGTGAACAGCTTGGTAAACCTGTCCAATCTCCACAACGCGTCAGCGGACATGGCTGCACCATCATTAGACGGAGTCGCAATAATAGGCCGAGCTGCCTCAACTGGCTGAATCACAGGAACTTGAGTCTGGGGAATCATCGGCTCCGGAGTGCGCGTAGCAGGAGTCTGATTACCTCCTCCAGCCTGAGAAGTGGCTGGTGCTACCGGTAATAAACCTGCTCCGGTGACATGATCCATAAAACCTGCTATCCGGACCAAAGCATCCTGAAGATCCGGTGAAAATAAAGCTCCTCCTGGGACCTGAGCTGGGCCTACTGGAGCTGCTGGGGCTGGAATTTCCTCCTCTATACGAACCTGAGGTTCTGCCACTCGTGCTGCTGCTCGGGGCTGAGCTTTGCCCCTACCTTGTCCTCTAGGACGACCTCGACCTCGGCCTCTATCCCTAGCAGGAGCTGTCGCTGCTGGGATCTCGGGCTGCTGGTCAGTAGATGAGGATGCACGTGTCCTTACCATCTGCGGAAGAACAGAGTAGAAGTTCAATTAACATTCAAAAGATCAAGTCGCACGACCGGAAAGAATAAAGAGAATATTTTCCTAACTCTGTAGCCTCTGGAGGATAAATACAGACGTCTCCGTACCGATCCTTCATACTCTACTAAGGTTGTTCGTGAGTTGTGAGACCTATGCAACCTAGTGCTCTGATACCAACTTGTCACGACCCGGATTTCCCACCATCGGGGTCATGATGGCGCTTACTAAATAGAAGCTAGGCAAGCCAAATATTAATTACCTCTCCATTAATAACCAATTCCTTATTAACAACATAAAAATTACAGCGGAATAATCAAAATTAGCGGAAGACTTAGTCGGATATGATAAAGAAAAATCCAAATCTGATACACTACCCAAGACCGGTGTCACAATACTCACGAACTTCTAAGAATAATACACATAATTGTTTGAAAGAAAATACAAGTTGTTTATCTCGATTACATGAGATAACAGAATGAAAAGCATAGATAGGAGAGACAACGGGTCCCGCGGACGCCTGCAAGGCTACCTCGTAGTCTCAGTAGTCGGAAAATCCACAAGTCGCTACTGCCGCTGCTGCTGTCCGTAACCTGTATCTGCGCAAAAAGAGCGCAGAGTGTAGTATCGGCACAACCGACCCCATGTGCTGGTAAGTGCCTGGCCTATCCCAGCGAACTAGTGACAAGGCTAAGGCCAGTCACCCACCTAAACCTGTACAATTGCAATATAGATATATATATACAATACATTTATAAAGAAATACTCTGCTCTGAAATAATATTCAATAACTCAAGATATCCAAAATAATCTTACTTTCATGTCTCAATTTCCTCTTTCATTTCGTGTCTCGTGGTAGGCGTACCACCCGCTCCCAACTATCACAGTAATTATCTCTTGTGGTAGGCGTACCACCCGCTCCCAATTATCAATAATTATATCTCGTGGTAGGCGTACCACCCGCTCCCAAATATATCAATAGTTATATCTTGTGGTAGGTGTACCACCCGCTCCCAAATATATCAATAATCATATCTTGTGGTAGGCGTACCACCCGCTCCCAATTATATCAATCGGCTACCGGCAACTATGGCCAATGCCAAGATTTCAAGTCACTTTGTGGTCGGCGTACCACACGATCCCAATTTATAATATATATATATATTACCGGCAATTAGCCAATAATCTCTATATCAACAATATTTATAATTACCGGTTTTAAACCAATAATTCATAATAATTTCAACAATTTACCTTCATTACCGGTATAACACCAATAACTCTTATTCAACAATTTATTCATAACTAAATTCATATTCCTACTAACTAGGATAGAACAAACACTTACCTCGAAAGTTTACGAACGATTCAATCCGTAGCAATGCCTTTTCCTTTTGAATTTGACTCCAATCCAATCGTATCTATACACAATTGATTTAATATCATCAATTCTACTTAACAAACTAGTTCATATTGCTAAATATGGTTTTTACAACATTCTGCCCGGAATAGTAAAAACCGACCCCGAGCCCACATAATCGAAACTCAAGTTTCGAACCAAAATAAGTTCACCCAATCTTCCATGAGTTCAAATATACAATTTGTTCTTAAGTTCGACTCCAAAACGAGGTCTAAATCGCAAATTCTTTGAAAGCCCTAACTATACCCATTTCTCAAATTTCCAACTAATTTACACATGTTTAAGCCTAAGGATTTGATTGATGTTGATGAAAAATGAAGAAGACAAGTTAACAATACTTACCCAATGAACTTTGATGAAGAAATGCCTCAAAAATCGCCCAAAAGTTGTGGAGAAGAAAGGATTTTGTGAAAATGGGATAAAATCCCGTAAGTGTTCTGTTTTGGGGTATTAAATCACTGGGCGGAAATTTGTTCTACGCGATCGCGTGAATTGGATCGCGATCGCGGAAGGCAAATATTCAACACTACGCGATCGCGTGGAAAATGCTGCGATCGCGTAGAAGAATTTCGCTGGGTGGCACATTTGTACTACGCGATCGCGTGAAAAGGGTCGCGATCGCGGTGAAGGAAAACGGAAAGCTACGCGATCGCGTGCAGACGGCTGCGATCGCGTTGAAGAAAGACGGAAAGCTTCGCGATCGCGTGAAGACAGCCGCGATCGCGTTGAGTAACGTGACAAGGCAGTGCGATCGCGTGAACAAGTCCGCGATTGCGTAGGGTAAAATGTCTGTGTAAAAATTGCAGAAAATCTGCCAATTTTCTAAGTCCAAAAACACCCCGAACCACCTCCGAAACACTCCCGAGCCCTCGGGGCTCCAAACCAAATATGTACACTAACTCAAAAACATCATACGAACTTGCTCGCGCGATCAAATCGCTAAAATAACATCAAAATCAATGAATTGAACCTTAAAGCTCAAGAATTCTTTAAGATTTCATAATTTCCAAACTTTCCAATTTAAGGCCGAAACACGTCAAACGACGTCCGTTTTCAACCAAACTTTACAGAAGCGCTTAACCAATATATATGACCTGTACCGGGCGTCGGAACCAAAATACGAGCCCGATACCAGTACTTTTTAATCAAAATTCAGTTTCATTTTCCTTAAACATTTTCGGAAAACAATTTAACAGAAAAATTCTTTTACCGGGGTTCTAGACCTCGGATTTCAATTCCGGGCATATGCCCAAGTTCCATATTTTTCTACGGATTTTCTGAAGCAGTCAAATCATGGATCCGGGTCCGTTTACCAAAAATATTGACCAAAGTCAACCATATCAATATTAATATCAAAATTCTTCAACTTTTTCACATATTTCACATATTTCAACATAAATCTTTTCCAGCTTTGTGCCCGGAACTGTGCACGCAAATCGAGGCAGCTATAAATGAGGTTTTCAAGACCTCAAAAGCTCGGAATGATTAATAAAACAAGTGATGACCCTTTGGGTCGTCACAATAACTCCCGTAACGACGAGTCGGATCATTACAGATATTCTCCTAAGGGTCTAAAGTCCCATCATATTTCTAAATAATATAATATTACTAAAATATATTATAATGGACAAATATATTATATTTAATTAATAAATACGTGATAATTATAATATATAAATGATTAATATTAAATATATCAAAAATTTAATCATATAATTAATATCACATTAATAATGATAAATAATGTATAATTATACTAATACATTATAATATGATTAATAGAAACATATTATAATAACTATAATAATATATTATTAATTACTAAATATATTATATATTTATATATTATAAATATTATAAATACTTATATTATATGCACATAGTAATATATAATTTCATATTAATATAAAATTAAATTTTAATTTAATTAATATGTTATTAATTTATTATATATATATATATATATATATATATATATATATATATATATATATATATATATATATATATATATTAATATTTTTTTTTATGACAAATAAAATAATACTAATATGATATAATAATTTATTAATATAATTATGATAATGATATATATTTACTATTACTATATTCATTAGTTATTTATATTCTTAATACAATAATTATGGCATAATACAATTCATTATATTAATTATTTACTTAATATAATATTTGTATTCGGATGTAATCTCCATTGATAGGATTCATTTATATAATAATATATATGTATTCATAATTTATAAATAGACGTATATCAATTGTGTCATAATATTTATTGACATAATATTATATTATATAACTATAATATATAATAACAATAATATAATATATTATATTATATTATATTATATTACTACCATTTATATTAATTTTTTATAATATAACTTAAATTGTTTATATAATATTATGATATATTTATACCTATTATGGAATGTGCTGATTAATATATAATTCACATGTTATATACTAATTATATTGTTATTATATACATATATACAGTAATTAGTAATTTAAATTAATATCTCTACCATCCCCACCAACCAAACGACCCCAGACTACCAGATAAACCTATGCAGATAATAGGACCATGAATGAACTACAATGAACTTATAAGTTAATCACGCTAAAACCTGTGTATTGTAATGTATGACTAAATATATATTTGCGTATATTCCATTAAATAATATAAGCTAAGGTATAAACTACGTATATCAATACGGTCATACTCGACCCCCAACATATAGATACTCGTTACCATGCCTATACGTCGGACTCCACACATAACAATTAGCACATAAACTCAACTCCTATTCCCTCAAACTAGGATATAGGATTGAAATATAGTCCTAGTAATGTACCAGTATGTCCTAGTATATGGATGACTTCAGGTCCGCATTTATTAAAGCAAAAGAGTGTTATTGGTCATATTCTATTGATTAATAAGACGTAGACATTATAGGCGCGTTTAATGAAATTACATTCCTAATATGTGTGCATATTTATGTGACCCAAATCTCAAATCCCGGCGAAGCTGAAATGCACTAAAGTCACATGCGTACTGGTTACGGTATGACTCGTAATGCGTTTTCGTGACGTCGCAAGTCTTTAACAATAACAAAGCGGGACATTAATAACACTTGAAAAATTGAAGCATATAAGTAAATCAGATAAAAACAAATACGGAAGTTGAGCGATCGTGCTAGAACCACGAAATTTGGGAGTGCCTAACACCTTCTCCCGGGTTAACAGAATTTTTATCCGGATTTGTAGTCATTGATAATACGACGGATTTATATACTTATGACTTAGTAAGCTTTTGATGAACACATAACTATGTAAATTGTGTTAGTCATTCATATTTAGTACGCATTATAGACCGCTATACACATTGACTAAATGCCACTAGACCCTTGAAAATAACTAGGACCTTAATATAAGTATAATAAGTTCATACCGTTATAATTATATTATTACCTAATATGCATATAAACATGTAGATTATAATTGATTACATTACTCAACCCAATTAATACAATTGTCGTAGTCAGACTGTGAATATTAAATGGAGTAATATAATTAAAGGCAATTAATTATGTCCAGGGTGATTACTATGTGGTTGTTACCATTTCACAGCTGTAACAGTCATCACCTAATAATAAGTTTGACCACAATATCGTATTGCTAGCCCAATCTTTCAAAAGACCTATATATCGTATTCAACCAACATACCGTTTATATATGGTCTGAATGCATTTGACTTAATCGACTACAATAATTATAACACATGTGATTAGGTAAGGATTCTTGACTTTTTTTTATTAATATCCATTGATCCATCATTAGTTTTATCATTTAATTAAGGTTTTGGGTTGAGAAATATGGGGAAAAGTTGGAAAGTTCTTAAACTGAATTTTATGGTTTTGATTGAGATTTTGGTATCGGATTTGAGTTTGTTATGGGTAGACTCTTGGTTGAACGAGTGTTCGAATTTATAATTACAACACGTGAATCGTATTAGTACTAGGTTATACTTATTTACTATTATTTCAATCTGTTATGATTTTCAATATCCCAACACAACTAGGAGTTATTTACTTAATGACATTTGAATCTTTCTTTTAAAATCAAAGTTTGTTTTATTATGAAAAACTGAAGAAAAAAAATTGTGGTGGTCAATTACTAGACTGAATGCTACAATATTTTCCATTTATATAATTAATCCCAATCTATGTGATTGTACCATATATATCACAAACTAAGCCTATGTTAAAAGAAAGGTTATATTAATTCCATTATATGTGGTTAAATCAAGTAACTAGTGTAAATTTTAAGAGTATCTGAAATCAGATCAGAGTCGAGGGAAATTCTCTCTCTATGAAGAAAACACTCCCAAACTCTAACCACTCAACTCCTTCACCATCAATACCACCAAAACCACTTCCTTTACCATCAATACCACCAAAACCACCTGACAATCCATCTTTAAAATCTATAACTATGAATACAGCTATGCAACTAGATTCACCAACTCAATTGATTGATATTTCAAAGCTTTCAAATTCCTATCTTGAAACTCTAACTACTAATAGCCCTAACCATATAGAGTTTAATTACCCTACTCCATGGATGGACTCTTCTGATTATACTAAAGAAATAGAAGCACCTACTGATTCTTCTATTTTTATTCCATTAACAGTAGAGAAAAAATATCGACTCTATAAACCTTGGGAACATGCTGTGATATCAAGGTTTATGGGCGTAAGGTGGAACATCAACTACTAATACAAAAGGTGTACTACGAAGCAATGGATACACAAACTTCATGGCAATTAGTTCAATTTCCCTCCAAGGTTGCAAATGCAAAGCAAGCACGTAAAGAGGTAAGTTTTGGTAAGGGAAAGTCTTTGGCTAATGTTAATCCTAACCATCTCCCTTTTACTCAATTATTTTTAAATCATACATGTTTATCTGTTAAAAAAGGCTCTATTATTAATGATCAACTAATTGTTGTTGTAACTAATAATAAGTTTAATTTATTAAAGAATGATAGTAATCATTTCAATGCTTTAAAGCACACTAATACTACTCATATACAAAACAATACTCTTAGTCAAATTTCCACTAGCAATCAAGCACCTAATAGTGGGGTCCAATTAGAAAGTATTGACCACACCACTACTCCTATCTCTCAACATGCAAAGAGCCACGTCACGCACTCACAACATGCAAAGAGCCACGTCACACACTCACACATGCAAGACAAATTAATACCTATACACTTGCATGATCACACCATTCCCCCTTCTATTAATTCTACCTTACTCGACCATCGTTTCCCTAAAATACTTACACCTCTTTCTTCCCTCATTAATTGCAACACTCCAACCCTAGGAAATGATCACATGCACATAGGGCAAAGCACTCACCAATCTCAACTACTAGGTCAAACCAAAACCATTCTTATCAATCTTGTCAACCGGCCAAAATATCCACTAATATATCTACTAACATATCTACTAATATAGATATTCCTATTATTAATAATCCTACTCCCTTATCTCCTTCTACAAACACTCAAATGTCACTCAAGTTGCAGCAACTACTCAAGAGTTCCATTGCAATATCAAGGTTATTACTCAGGAAGATGCTTAATCCAAAAATGGAGCTAATCTCTACAGAACAAAATAGTGTGACAGACTGTTTAGCTAAGTTTCAAGCAACTCAAGTGGAGGTGAATACTGTAATTTTTTCAAGACCTCCAAGTTTTGTCATGCCTTCTTATCAGCAAGATCAGTCAGAGATGTTGTGTAGAAGATTATGTAACCAATAGGATATATCAAGTAGTTGTATTAGTAGTAGTTTTGGTTTAGTTAATGTGTGTAAGTTAGTAGCTGTTAATCAGATGCATTGTATGCATCCAACATCAAACTTTCTGTAAACATTTTTTATTTATAGTATGTTATTTTTCTTACCAACAAAAAAAAATCCATTATATTAAAATGAGTAATACATACATTTAATTACAATCTTATTCCATACAGTTAAAATAATAATACTACAAGAAAATCACGACATCTATAAATTAGAATTGAAAAATTTATTAATATTTATAGTAATATAATTACTAAACCAATTAATATATAGCATAATTGAATACAGAACGTATTGTGTTTATGAATGAATAGATGTATATTATGAAATAATATCATGTCCGGTCAAATAGTCTATTAGTCAAATACGTATTATATGTCGTAGGACTTCATACCGTGATAAATAATACCGTGAATGAATAAGCTATATTACATCTCTTAATATAAATTCATACGTTTAGTGTGAAACGAGTCAATTACTAAATAAAAATTTAGGATATTGGGGTTTTGTAACACGTTATAAATTTATACCCTTACCGTCCATTTGATAATATTCATTACACTTGGAAACAACCCTTAATCGTTTAGGTCATATGGTTATATACTACGACATGAATACGTCATATTATGATAGTAATTGACCGAATACGATATTGTCTGGTATGACCTAGTACAACCGGTAATCTGGTATAGTAATCTGGTCACTTGGCTGCATCCTAGCGGAACTTTGCACTGGCAATGTAGGTCCCTTCTTTAAGCATTTTCTGATTAGTAGCTCTTTATAAGTAATGAAACTGTGATTCTGATGTTAGGGGTCTTTAACCTGTCATACAAGGCATTACAAGTGTTAGTAAGTGTCACGATCCTAGTTCACCAATCGTGAACCTGTCATGACGGCACTCAATCTTCGCGACTAGGTAAGCCTAACACGATGCGGAATATATAATTTCATGAACAAAAGATAAGATAACAGCGGAATAATAGAAATGAAACGTAATAAGTGTCGCTCGGCACATACACTTCGCCAAATACCACTAGGCAACATACTACCAAGACCCGGAAACCCACGACAACACAGACTAAGAAGAGTAGAACTGTGGCTCTATATATCAAGAATATCTATACAACGGAAATAAGGGAAGTAACTGATATCACTAACGAGAATAGAAGGGGACTCTCCGGATCCGCGGACGTAGCAGATCATACCTCAAGTCTCCTGAAAGTGCTCCTAAATCACCTGTAATGTGCCTGATCTGATGTACCTGGATCTGCACAACAAAAGTGTGCAGAAGAGTAGCATAAGTACACCACGGTGGTACTCAGTAAATGCCAAGCCTAACCTTGATGGAGTAGTGACGAGGAAGGTCAGGGCCCTACCGAGAAATAATAACATAATGATAATAATAATATCGAGCAGTTCGAATAAGAATAAGACCGAAATAACAGCAATAAAGTAAATACTACAACCGTCTACAATTAAGCTAACAAGAGTAACAAACACAACAAAAATACAAATCAACAAGTCCAGGATCTCCGGGAATTAAACCCGCAGTCCCTCTCTATATTCATCAACTCATGATCTCCGGGAATTGAACCAGCAGTTCGTACCTCAATAACTCTAGGTCTCTGGGAATCGAACCTTCAACCTTTGGATCTCCGGGAATTGAACCCGCAGTCCCTCTCTATATTCATCAACTCAGGATCTCCGGGAATTGAATCCGCAGTCCATACATCAGTATCTCTAGGTCTCCGGGAATAGAACCCGCAGCCCTCGGATCTCCGGGAATTGAACCCGCAGTCCGTGTCTCAATATATCTGGATCTTCGGGAATTGAACCCGTACTCCGCATCTTGTCACACCTCCTTTTTTTTACACATAGGTAATGTGCTGCTGTTTACTACTACACTCCGGAAGGGATATAATAATAATCAGGGAAGGAGTTTTTCCACTTAAAGGACAGTCGGAACGAGATCAATTTATTTAATTTTTCAGAGTCACCACTTGGGAAAATAATGGTGTCCCAAGTCACCGGTTTTAATCCCGAACCGAGGAAATTTATGACTCTGTATTACAATCTGCGAAACTAGAAACCTGGATAAGGAATTCCGTTAACCCGGAGAAGGTGTTAGGCACTCCCGGATTTCGTGGTTTTAGCACGGTCGCTCAACTGCGATTTTTGTTTTTATCTGATTTCCTTATATATTTTAATTATGTGCTTTTTATGTTCCGCTTTTCAATTTTAGAAGTATTGTGACGTCACGAAAACACATTTCGAGTCACACCGCAATCAGTACACCTGTGACTTTAATGCGTTTTAGTTTCGCCGAGAGTAAGATTTGGGTCACATAAATGCACACCCGTACTTAGGAAAATAATTTTATTAAAGTCGTGCCTAAAGAGTCTATCGTGTTATTAACTTTGGGAAAGACCGTGAAATTCACTAAACGGTCCTCCCGAGTCTAAGTTTTTTTTTATAACAATTGATTGAGGACCCCGCAACTGTGTATTTTTGTTTGGCGAGGCTCGTCTCATTATTTTATTTAAGGTCAATCCTAACATGACTATGATTTTTTATATCAAAGTTCATCCTAATTATTTAAGGATTACTCATCACTTAATAGTGTTGACAAATCATGAAAAAGTAATGAATACTATTTGATTACTGCCAATTAACATTATTTGAACCAAAAGAACAAAGAAAGAATGACAAAAGTAAATTTTAACCAAAGTTAACGAAATGTAGAACCGGCAGTGTACTAATGAGACGATTTGGAAAGGAAAACGCAAAATTTATACTACAGATGTATTACTCTAAAGCACTAACAAATGTTTTATGACTGAAAATTTAACTTTAGTCACTTAAGCTACAACAATTATCTAACAAAACATCAATTTAAATTGATATGCCTGACCGACAGATCTGAATATGACTGATTTCCAGCCGTTTTATCTCTTATTTGGACAGAATATTAAACTAAAAGTTAATCATAATCAACATTCAGCATCATCACACATCTACAAATTACCTACTTATGAAGTACTAAAACTATTTTCAACAGTATTCTGTATTTATTACAACATACCTAATTAATGTTTAAGCTAATACAAATCAATAATATCAATTAAATCACAATAGTCCAGTTTCAACTTGCAATTAGAAAAATAGTCTTTAAAATCTGCTACATATAGTCTAATTAGTTTTTATGTATAACAGGAGAATAAGGAAACAGAAATGATAAAACTGCAGTAGCCTAGCTTCGAAACAACTTTTATTTCCATGAGCTTTGGAGATTTATAAGACGTGTACCTGAAATCAGTATAGATCCATTAGATCTAACAGACATAACAGCTATACGGGATGCAGCAAACAAATTCCAGCAGTATTTCAACAGTAAATTCAGCAACAACAGCAGAATGTGAGATTCAAAAGTGAATAGAACCAAGCAGTTAACCCAAGAGGTAATTTCCAGAACTTCAAGTTGATTCAAAACAAGATTTCACATTCAAATTATTGAACTAGCAGTTCTTCACTGATTTATGATTGATTTCCTATTGTTATTTGGATTTTTGATTTCGATTATAAAGGTATAAAGAAGAAAAATGATTTGAAATGTTAATTTCAGATCTGGAATTTAATAAACTGTTTTTATGGATTTTTCTGGGTTTTTCAGATTCTAAAATCTATCAAAAGTTCAAAAAGAAGGTCTAAAAATCAAAAGAAGGTCTAAAAGTTTCAAAAGTCTAAACAAATCAGAAAAAGAAGTTCAAAAATGAGAAGAAGCTATAAAAATTAGAGAAGGGGTTCAAAAATCAGAGAGGAAGTCCTTTAATTATGTAGATTTTATGTCTATTTATAGACCCATATAGATTAAAAACCCTCCAATTTCCAATTATTTGTGCAGAATACTGCAAATTATTTCATTAAAAGTTACACTAAAACCCCACCTAGAAGGTTCTACTATGTTCCAATTCATTATAATACCTAATGTACCCCTACTTTCTAAGGGGAACTACTAAATCTACCCTTTTCTATCCCCAAATTGCCTTTAATCCTCTATATTTATAACAGCTTTACCATTTCTTATCCCAATTGTACCCCTTCTCTTTTAATCTTATTACAATTATACCAATTTTCTTTTTCCCAATTTACCCTTACTTCTTAAGGTTTATTACCTTTTCTAAATTCTGTATTTTACTCTAATTTTAACCCATTTTCAGATTTGTATTTATTCAAATAGCCACGATTAAATGATTATAGTTCAATTAACCAATTAGCCCTTTTAACTATTCAAAATTCAGAATTAGTTCGCTAACTAAATTCACATTACATCAATAACCAACCCTAGGCATTCTTACAAACATAGCCGCTTATGATTAATCATTCAATTAACAAGACTCGGGGAACAAATTGATAGATGGTGAGTCTTATTAATCGAAATAATTTATCGTAATTGAATCTATCAAGTAAAATACCTTAGGTGGATACTGTGAGCACGTGATTTTTGCCCTATAAGAGAAATACTCCCAAAGATTCAAAATAAAATAATTTTAGTTTTATTGCAATTGTTGTGAATTTTGTGTTATTTTTCTTGTATTATTTGCATTTTTATCTGTGCATATTTGCTTGTTTAAATAAATAAAATATACAAAAAATATGTTGCATATGTATATAAAATTCAAGTTTACAATTAAGTTTATTTTACAGAAATGAAAAGTCATAAAAAATATGTATTTTGCATTTTTTAAGCATTTAATGTCCAAATCGTGCAATTTTATTTTTATTAATGTTTAATTTTGTGTGATAATTATTATTATGAGTTAATTAGTATTTCAAGATAATTTTAATTTTTAGAAATTAATCTTAGTATTTTGGGCTTTATTAATTAGGAAGTTGAATAATGAAGAAGAACAAAATAGAAAAAATTAGATTGGGCCATCTTGCAAATTAAGTTACAAGCCCAATCCTAAGCACCCTTACCCAACCCAAAACCCCTTGGCCCAAGAAGAAAATTTCAGATTTTTTTTAGCAAAAAATAATCATAATTACATGACATAAAGTAGTGGGGAGCAAGGAAATCAAGGAAGAAAACAAGGAGAGGAAAACATGGATTAGTGGGTTTTCTTTAAATTAAAAAATATTTTCTTTTTAATAAAAAATCTAAAAATTTTCGAACTTCTTGCCTATAAATAGAAGAGAGGATTTATGAAAAAAAGGGGTGGAAAAAAGAGAGGAAAAATAGGAAGAGAAGAAAAAATAAAAAAATTCTCTGTTGTAGTATACACTCGATATACACTCTGGACACAGAAGTATACACGGCAAAAAATTCAATTTTTGAGAGTTTCTTTTGAAAATTGAAAAGAGTTCAAAGCTAGAAAGACAAAACAAAGAGAAAATCTGGAATATATTTTTCTTTTCTATTTTTTATTGGTTTTTGTTTTTCTCCGTATCGCTGGAATTTTCGGGATTGAGGTGTTGAAGCTACTGCTGGTTGTTACTGTTGTTGTTGCTGTATTTTTACCGCCCTGTTGATTTTCCATCTTCCATTCCTTTCAAAACCAGGTACCTCTCTTTCATACGAAGCTGTAAAGATGAATTGTGGAAATAGAAATGAAGACCAGATTTGATTATATGTTGTTGTGTAGATTTTAGTTTAATTTTGTAATTTGTTTGTTGTAGTAGTTTGTAGTAAGAAGAAAAACACAACAAAAACAATGTAATAGTAGTAATGGTAGTAGTAGCATAGTATAGTAATAGTTATAAATCACCTAGCTAAATAGGTAAAAACTATAAAACAAGGCTGAATAACTCTAATATGAATCGACAATAGCAAATCCAGCCAACTCACGTAGGTAATAAGATTTAAAAGTTGATATCCGGATTCGAGTAAGTTTAAAAGGGAAACAACTTAATTGGAGCAATAACTAAGGTGAAACTGGCTTTGGTGGCATTAGATAAGCTTGGCTCGTAGTAGAATCAGTAGTTTTAAATTGGTGATTAGTCTATTCGTAGACAGAGGCTCAGATGTGTTTAAGTTTAACAAAGGGAAACAAGTAGATACTGAAACAATTTAAGTAAGACAGATCTGTAATGATATAAGGTTTAGCCATAATGAAACCAGTGATATAATTAAGCATCAATGAATAACTTATTTAACTTCTTTTAGATATTGTAATTAGTTAGCCAAATCATTCTTATTTGATCAATGCCAATAGATAGTTAAGCTTGTGCTCTTAGATTTTTCTATTTCGGACCAGCAAACAATTAGACAGTAGTATAAAACTTTAGTTGTAAATCGGATTGGAAACAAGTCAATATTTTGTGTATCAACTTTTCATTATCTGATTAATAAAAATAATTTGATTTCATTTCTTAATCCTGTTTGATTGCACTATTTCTGGTTCTTTGTACTTACTTTTCATAGCTATTTATTACTAATAGGTTTGGGTTTAATATGCAAATTAGTTCGAATCGTAGTATGAAGTCAATGAGGCCAGTGAATGTAAGACTAAAAATAGCCTGGGCCTCGGATATTTGGACGGCTAGAATGCGGGTTTGATGAAGAGAAGACCAGGCCCAATTAAATAACAAATCCAATGGGCCTGAAATATTTATTAAAAATCGTTTAAGGTAAAAACAATGTATAGCAAACATAGTTGAACAAATAGGATTGGACTTTAATAAATAATTGGGATGAGCCTCGCCCGACTTCAAACACCGGGGCCCCCATTTAGTAATAAGATAACATTGTAGAACCGGAGAGGCTAATAGCGAATTTCATAGCCTCTCCCAAAAGTCAAAAGCCGATAGACGTTATTTAGGGCACGATGTTAATGTACTTTCCATTGAACGAGTGTGCACTTGGTGCGACTCAAATCCAAATCTCGGCAAAGCCGAAATACACCAAAAGTCATAGGCGTACTGGTTGCGGTGTGACTCAAGGCGTGTTTTCGCGATGTCGCAAATTCCTTAAAAATAATACCTAATGTAAAAAGCATTACATGTTGTTTAAAAATCTGTAATTGAGTCAAACAAGAGTCGAGAACGACAATTGAGCGACCGTGCTAAAACCACGGAACACGGGAATGCCTAACACCTTCTCCCGGGTTAACAGAGTTCCTTATCCGGATCTTTGCTTCGCAGACATTTTTAAGAGTCAAATTCCTCGGATTCGGGATTAACCGGTGACTTGGGACACCATTTTCATTCCCAAGTGGCGACTCTGATTAATCTCAATAAAATCCCGAACCGATTGTCCTTTAATTGGAAAAACTCCTTCCCTTATGTTATTTTTATCCGTTTCGGATATTTGAGCGTCGGGGTATACCTTACAAGAGTATTTGTATGCTTAAATGGGGTAGCAAAATGGAGGTGTGACAGCTCTGGCGACTCTGCTGGGGACCCCAACCCCGAACTTCGGTTTCAGGGTTTAAGAACTCGAGCTCTTTAGAATTGCCGTTCACGTTATTGTTTGACTTCGTTATATGATTTGAACAACATGCTATGTGCTTTATCGCTTTGATATTATATGGATTGTATATAAAATTGTGCCGAAAACCTTTCTCTCTTCACCTCCGGGGATGTGCTTACTGGTTGAGACTCCCCTTTCCGTTAAAGTCACCTTAAATTAAGAAAACAGAGGCCGGATAAGTTACAAAGCCGATTGACTCCGCGGGTCACCGGTACGTAGCCCCCTCCTCGATTCGAGTTGTCCGCTCGGGTACACGGTCTAGCACTCTATGAAACCGTAAGATTTTTGAACATAGGTCTAGGACGATTATTTGCATCATATTTGACTTAGGGGACTCAACACAAGGGTTGGGTCCGTCTAGGACAGGTAACCCGGTATTGAAAAAGACCGAGCATGTTACGTGTTGCATTTTATTGTCCTTGATCGTTATGCGGACCGGCGGAAATCCCGAGGATAGAAAAATTGTTGAAAAAGAAAAAAAAAAGAGAGAAAGGAAAATAAGATTTATAGGAAATAGGTATCCGAAAAGTTGAAAATCTGAAAAAAAAGGTGGAATAATTTTGTCGAAATAATTGGTCAATTAATCTGACCGAACTACGCAGGTTTGATTCTCGCCATTAGATGGGATACGTAGGCAACCCTTAAACGGGTCCAACCACACTTTTAGAAAAAGACCAAAAGATTTTCCTTTTCAAATAATCGAGGTGATTGCTATTTTTGGAAACGACCGAATGTTCCGAAAGGGCGCCGGAAGGCTGTTTTGGCAAAGATGGCCACTTCGAAAACCATATTTCTTTCAAAAATGAAAACTTGAATTGAAAAAGATTTTTCTTTTTTTCTAAATAAAATCGCCTTAATAAATGTGCAGGACGAGCACAATGATGAATGAACATTTCTCCTTAAATAAAATCCCTTTGGAGCTGAAACTGTGGTGGCAAGACATGGGATCAGATGGTCAGGACTGGGTCAAAGGTTATTTGAAAGATTGTCACGACCCTAGTTCACTAATTGTGAACATGTCGTGATGGCACCCAGTCCCCACGACTAGGTAAGCCTAACACGTTGCGGAATATACAAGTTATAAATACTTAAATAAGAAACAGCAGAAAAATAGCATAAGAGATATGTAATTCGTGCCGCTTGGCACATACATCCGTCACACAATGAATAAAAAAAAAAAACACTACCAAGATCCGGAACCCCACGGTAACACAGACTAAAAGAGAAAATACAACTGTGGCTCTATGTGTAAAAAGTATCTAACAACGAAATGAAGGAAAATGTCAACTAATACTATCAGAATAGAAGGAAAGCCTCCGGATCCGCGGACGTAGCGGATCATACCTCGAGGTCTCCCAAAAAGCTGCGAAATCACCTAGTACGAGCCTATCCTGATGTACCTGGATCTGCACAACAAAAGTGTGCAGAAGAGTAGCATGAGTACACCACGGCGGTACTCAGTAAGTGCCAAGCCTAACCTCGATGGAGTAGTGACGAGGAAGGTCAGGGCCCTACTGAGAAATAATAATATAATGATGATAACAAAAATAAACAGTTTAAATGATAATAATTTCCGAAATAACAACAATTAAACAACTCAATAAAACAATTCCAGGACCTGTGGGAATTGAACCCACAGTCCCATTCTCAGTACCTCTGGGTCTCCGAGAATCGAACCCGCAGCCCATGTCTCAGTAATATCTCAATAACTCAGGATCTCCGGGAATCGAACCCGCAGTCCCTACCAATAAGTCATGATCTCGGGAATCGAACCCGTAGTCCACATTTCAATAATCACAGGATCTCGGGAATCGAACCCGTAGTCCACATTTCAATAATCTCAGGATCTCGGGAATCGAACCCGTAGTCCATATTTCAATAATCTCAGGATCTCGGGAATCGAACCCGTAGTCCATATTTCAATAATCTCAGGATCTCGGGAATCGAACCCGTAGTCCATATTTCAATAATCTCAGGATCTCGGGAATCGAACCCGTAGTCCACAATAATAAAAGTAAAAGGAATACGCAGAGAGAAGTATAATATGCTTAACGATAACTTCGCCGATAAACAGCGCCAGCGATTACCAAGAAAATTCAAGTAAGACAATTAGGCAACTAAACAGTTAAATACTATCAAATCATGCTTTTCTAACTACTACCAGGTAGGAATATCGAATTTAACAGCTAAAAACAGGAATATCACTCATTGAACATTTTGAGTAAGGTATGTGTTCAACAACCAGCGCATGTACACGCCCGTCACCTCGCGTACAAGGCATTTAAAATATCACAACAATATCCTAGGGGTGAAAGTCCCCCACACGAGGTTAGACAAGCCACTTACCTCAATTTCGGTACAAAACCGCTAAGAAATAACCCTCTTGCCGCGAATGTCGGCCTCCACAAGTGTAGTATCCGATAAAAATCAATAGAATCACATCAAAATAGGCCAATTGGGCATTACCCAATCAAAATAACTCAAAATACACCAAAACCCACAAGTTGCCAAAACCCGACTTTCGGTACGCTTATCGAAAAATCACGAAAATTATATATTCGGGTTCCTTATCTCAATACGAGTCTAGGCATATAAAATTTACCAAAATCGGACTCCATTTGCCCACTCAAATCGGAGATTTTCTAACATTTAGGCCTAGGGCTCAAACCCACCTTAAATCTTCCAATTTCAGTGAAATAATCACGGACTTCATGATAAACCAACGAATTAAGGTCAAGAAACTTACCCCCGATGATTTCCCGATGATATCCCAGCGTTTCCCCTTCAAAATCCTCTCTTGGAGCTCAAAAATGGCGTTTTTGTGTATGGGGGTCGCGGGTGTTATGTTCTGAACTTAAGCTCACTGCCAGGCCCCATTGTTCATCGCGTTCGCGTTACTGTTCACGCGTTCGCGATGAATAGCCCAACTTCTCCTTCGCGAACGCAACGCCATCCTACGCGTTCGCGATACTCAGCCCCAGTTACCCTTCACGAACGCGACGCTCCATCACGCGTTCGCGATGAACAATCTCCCAGCCGCCGGGTCCTTCCCCTACGCGAACGCGTACACTCCCACGCGAACGCGAAGCTCTACCCTTTTCTTCTACGCGATCGCGACCCCAAGTCACGCGAACGCGAAGCTTCACCTTACCTTGCCTACGCGAACGCGACACCCCTTATCGCGAACGCGATGCTTTACTTTGCCAAGCCTTCGCGAACGCGGCCCATGCCTCGCGAACGCGAAGGCTTAATGCCTAGACAGAAACCTGCAATTTTACAGCAGGCCTTTTCCAAGTTTAAATGCCTGATCGATGGTCCAAAATCCTCCCGAGGCCCCCGGGACCCCAACGAAAACCACCAACATATTCCAACACACGATACGAACTTGTTCCAATCATAAAAACACCATCCTAAACATCAAAATCACCAATTAGACACGGATTCAAGCCTAAGTTTCTTCAAAACTTTCAAAACTAACATTCGATCCAAAACCCAACCAAACGACGTCCAAATGACCTGAAAATTTGCGGACATATCCAAAATCACATAACGAAGCTACATAAATTGTCGGAAATCCATTCCGACCCCCGGATCAAAATCTCACCTATCGTTCGGATTCGCCAAAATTTCAACCTTCGGTATTTCAAGCCTAATTGAGCTACGGACCTCCAAAATACATTCCGAACCTGCTCCCAACCCCGAAATCACCTAACGGAGCTAATGGAACCATCAGATTTCCATTCCGAGATCGTCTTAACACTGTTCCGGCTACGGACCATTTTCTAGCTTTAAAGTTCTCATTTAGGGACTAAGTGTCCCAAAATGCTCCAAATTTCAGAACCGACTCTCCCGGCAAACCACAATAGCAGAAATGAACTTAGGGAAACAGTTAAATTAGGGATTGGGGCGAAATTTTCTAAAACGACCGGTCGGGTCGTTACATCTTCCCACACTTAAAAGATTCGTTCGTCCTCGAACGAGCATAAAAAACATACCTGGAGTAGTGAAAAGATGAGGGTACTGGCTGCGCATATCCTGCTCGGTCTCCCAAGTCGCCTCCTCGACCGGCTGGCCCCGCCACTGAACCTTTACTGAAGCGATGTTCTTTGACCTTAGCTTTCTGACCTGCCTGTCTAGAATGGCTACCGGCTCCTCAACATAAGACAGATCCTTGTCTAGCTGAACAGAAGTGAAATCCAACACATGCGACGGGTCACCATGGTATCTCCGGAGCATGGAGACATGAAATACGGGGTGAACTCCGGCTAGGCCGGGAGGTAAGGCCAACTCATAAGCAACCTCCCCAACACGCCTCAAAATCTCAAAAGGGCCAATAAATCTAGGACTCAACTTTCCTTTCTTCCCAAACCTCATAACGCCCTTCATGGGCGAGACTCGAAGTAGAACCCGCTCACCAACCATAAAAGCCACATCGCGAACCTTCTTGTCCGCATAACTCTTCTGTCTAGACTGGGCCGCACGAAGTCTGTCCTGAATCACCTTGACCTTGTCCATAGCCTCCTGAACCATATCAGTACCTAGCAACCTGGCCTCGCCCGGCTCAAACCAACCTACGGGAGACCTGCACCTCCTACCATAAAGGGCCTTGTACGGTGCCATCTGAATACTAGACTGGTAGCTGTTGTTATAAGCAAACTCCGCCAGTGGAAAGAAGTGATCCCATGAACCTCCAAACTCAATCACGGAGCATATCCTCCAAGATCTGAATAGTGCGCTCGGACTGCCCATCAGTCTGGGGGTGAAAGGCTGTGCTCAGCTCTACCCGAGTACCTAACTCCTGCTGTACGGCTCTCCAGAACCGTGAAGTGAACCGAGTGCCTCTATCCGAAATGATGGAAACTGGAATACCATGCAGCCGAACTATCTCCCTGATATAGATCTCCGCCAGTCGCTCCGATGAATATGTAGTGCTCACCGGTATAAAATGGGCGGACTTGGTCAGCCGATCCACAATGACCCAAATGGAATCAAACTTCCTAACCGTCCGTGGAAGTCCGGATACAAAGTCCATGGTAATGCGCTCCCATTTCCACTCGGGAATCTCAATCTGCTGCATCAATCCACCCGGACGCTGATGCTCATACTTCACATGCTGGCAGTTGAGGCATCTGGAAACATAATCAACTATATCCCTCTTCATCCGCCTCCACCAGTAATGCTGTTTCAAGTCCCGATACATCTTCGCGGCTCCCGGATGGATGGAATACCGCGAGCTATGGGCCTCTGCTAGAATCAGCTCTCGAAGATCATCCACATTAGGCACACAGATACGCCCCCTGCATCCTCATAACTCCATCATCCCCGATGGTAACATCTCGAGCATCACCACGCCGAACTCTATCCTGGAGGACAAGCAAATGAGGGTCGTCGAACTGACGCTCCCTGATGCGGTCAAATAGAGAAGACCGAGAAATCACACAAGCCAGAACCCGGCTGGGCTCCGAAAGATCTAGTCTAACAAACTGTCTGGCTAAAGCCTGAACATCCATCGCCATAGGCCTCTCCGAAGCTGGTAGATACGCCAAACTCCCCAAACTCTCTGCCCGACGACTCAAGGCATCGGCAACCACATTAGCCTTGCCCGGATGATAGAGAATAGTAATATCATAGTCCTTCGGTAGCTCCAACCATCTCCTCTGATGCATATTCAGGTCCTTCTGCTTAAGTAAGTGCTGCAAGCTCCGGTGATCGGTGTAGATCTCACAAGGAACCCCATATAAATAATGACGCCAAATTTTCAAGGCGTGAACAATGGCAGCTAGCTCCAAATCATGAACAGGGTAATTCTTCTCATGCACCTTCAGCTGTCTCGACGCGTAGGCAATCACCCTACCGTCCCGCATCAATACCGCACCGAGTCCAACTCGTGAGGCATCACAATATACGGTATAGGACCCCGTACCTGTAGGCAACATCAATATAGGGGCCGAAGTCAAAGCTGTCTTGAGCTTCTAAAAGCTCGCCTCACACTCGTCTGTCCACTGAAAAGGGGCACCCTTTTGGGTCAATCTGGTCATAGGTGCTGCAATCGAAGAGAACCCCTCTACAAAACGACGGTAATAGCCCGCCAAACCAAGGAAACTGCGAATCTCAGTAGCGGAGGAGGGTCTGGGCCAACTCTGCACGGCCTCCACCTTCCTCGGATCTACTCGAATACCATCACTCGACACCACGTGGCCCAAAAATGCCACCGAACTCAACCAAAATTCACATTTAGAGAACTTGGCATAAAGCTGCTTCTCCCTCAGAATCTGAAGCACTATCCTCAAATGCTGCTCGTGCTCTTCCCGGCTCCGAGAATATACTAGAATATCATCAATGAAGACAATCACGAACGAGTCCAGATAAGGCCTGAACACACTGTGCATCAAATGCATAAAGGCCGCTGGGGCATTAGTCAGCCCAAAAGACATCACGAGGAACTCATAGTGACCATACCGGGTCCTGAAGGCAGTCTTCGGGATATCCGGCTCCCGAATCTTCAGCTGGTGATACCCAGAGCGCAAATCAATCTTAGAAAACACCTGTGCGCCCTGTAACTGGTCAAATAAATCATCAATACGGGGCAAAGGATACCGGTTCTTCACTGTAACCTTATTCAGCCGACGATAGTCAATACACATACGCATAGAACCGTCCTTTTTCTTCACAAACAATACAGGAGCACCCCAAGGCGAAACACTGGGTCGAATAAAACCCTTGACCAATAACTCCTGTAATTGATCCTTCAACTCCTTCAACTCAGGAGGAGCCATACGGTACGGTGGAATAGAAATGGGCTGAGTGCCCGGTAACAAGTCAATAGCATGTCAATATCTCTGTCGGGCGGCATGCCCGGAAGATCAACTGGAAATACATCAGCAAAGTCACGTACCACATGAACAGAATCAATAGAGGGAGTGTCAATACTAACGTCCCGCACATAGGCTAGATAAGCAGCACACCCCTTCTCAACCATACGCTGAGCTCTGAGAAAAGAAATAACACGGCTAGGGGTGTGATCTAGAGTACCACTCCACTCAATACGTGGAATGCCTGGCATAGCCAGCGTCACGGTCTTGGCGTGACAATCAAGAATAGCATAATGGGGCGACAACCAGTCCATGCCCAGAATAATATCAAAATCGACCATCCCGAGCAGCAATAGATCCGCTCTGGTCTCAAAATCACAAATGGTAACCAAACACGACCGATATACGCGGTCCACAACCAAAGAATCACCCACCGGAGTGGAAACATAAATGGGGGCACTCAAAGAATCCCGAGGCACACCCGGATGAGAAGCAAAGTAAGAAGACACATATGAAAAAGTGGAACCAGGGTCGAATAGAACCGATGCCTCCCTGTGACTAACCATAATAATACCTGTGATAACAGAGTCAGATGCAACAGCCGCAGCGCGATCAGGAATAGCATAGAATCTGGCCTGTCCCCCCTCTCGAGGGCGGCCTCTGGAACCCTGACCCCCGCCCCTGGATGGCTGGGCAGGTGGAGTGGCAGCTGGGGCTGGAATGATAGCCTGCTGGCCCTGAGAACCACGCGGATGTTGTGATGACTGATGAGGGGCTCCTCTCCTGCGCCTGGGGCACTCCCTAACCAGGTGGCGAGTATCCCCGCACTTAAAACAAGCTCTGGGAGGACGCGGTGGCTGTGACTGACCGGCATCACCCCCACTAGTCTGACCCCTGGAAGGACCCCGCGCAGGAGGTGCACTGGAAACTGGGGGAGCATAATAAGGCTCCTGAGGTGCTGGAAGACCTGGAGTACTACCGGCTACGGGCAATGCCGAGTGAATTGGTCGATCGGAATAACCCCTGCCAAAACGACCGGCTGATGAAGTGCGGGCACCAGAGAAATGGCCCGACTCACGAGACCTCTTGGCCTCTCTCTCTCTCCGCTCTCTAGGGAGCATACTCTCGATCCTCTTGGCAATGCTAACTACCTGCTGATAAGATATATCTGTCTCAAGCTCTCTGGCCATGCTGGATCGGATAGGCGGAACAAGGCCCTCAATAAATCTCCGCACTCTCTCCCGAACCGTGGCTACCAAAGCCGGTGCATGCCTGGCTAGACGGGTGAAACTGATAGCATACTCCGATACTGACATGGAGCCCTGTCGCAACCGCTCAAGCTCCGAGCGCCAAGAATCCCTAAGGCTCTGTGGAACAAACTCCCTCAAAAACAGATCTGAAAACTGCGTCCAAGTCAATGAAGCAGACTCCTCTGGACTATCCAACTCATACGTGCGCCACCAATCATAAGCGGCCCCACGAAACTGAAAAGCAGTGAAGGAAACCCCGCTGGTCTCCACAATCCCCATAGTACGAAGAATACGATGACACTCCTCTAGAAAACCCAATGCATCATCCGAAGCCAAACCACTAAACACTGGAGGGTCATATTTCTTGAACCTCTCCAATCTACGCTGCTCGTCCTCGGAGGCAGCTGGTCCACCTCCTGGTTGTGCTGGGGCGGCAGGAGGCATAACCAAAACATCTGGAACCTGTCCCACTGGCACACGCTGCTCCGGTGTAACGGCTGCGGGAGTCTGGGCCCCTCCCCCGGCCTGAGATGTAGCTGCGACGAGAGGAAGCAGTCCTGCCTGAGCTAAAGTGGTATACATACTCATGAACTGGGCCAGGGTCTCCTGTAGTGTTGGAGTAGTAGCAGCTATAGTCGGTGTACCAGGTGCCTGCGCTCCAACCTGGTCTACCTGTGGCACCTCAGCGGTAGCGCGCGCGGGTGCTGTGGCTACACCTCGGGCGCGTCCTCGTCCTCTACCTCGGCCCCGGCCTCTGATGGCAGCAACAGGGGGCGCGGGTACCTGATCATCGCGAGTAGCTCGTGTCCTCACCATCTGTGAGGGAATAGAAAGTAGTAGTTTAGATCTTTGATGCCAAGAATGTCGCACGACAAGGAATCCAAAAGAAATCAAGAGTTTCCTAAACAGTTACATAGCACCTTGTAGATAAATACAGACGTCTCAGTATCGATCAGCGAGACTCTAAGTAACCGGTCTGTGTCCCGTGACTCCTATGAACCTAGAGCTCTGATACCAACTTGTCACGACCTAGTTCACCAATTGTGAACATGTCGTGATGGCACCCAGTCCCCACGACTAGGTAAGCCTAACACGTTGCGGAATATACAAGTTATAAATACTTAAATAAGAAACAACGGAAAAATAGCATAAGAGATATGTAATCCGTGCCGCTTGGCACATACATCCGTCACACAATGAACATCACACAATGAATAAAACACTACCAAGATCCGGAACCCCACGGTAACACAGACTAAAAGAGAAATACAACCGTGGCTCTATGTGTAAAGAGTATCTAACAACGAAATGAAGAAAAATGTCAACTAGTACTACTAGAATAGAAGGAAAGCCTCCGGATCCGCGGACGTAGCAGATCATACCTCGAGGTCTCCAGAAAAGCTGCGAAAATCACCTAGCACGAGCCTGCTCTGATGTACCTGGATCTGCACAACAAAAGTGTGCAGAAGAGTAGCATGAGTACACCACGGCGGTACTCAGTAAGTGCCAAGCCTAACCTCGATGGAGTAGTGACGAGGAAGGTCAGGGCCCTACTGAGAAACAATAATATAATGATGATAACAAAAATAAACAGTTTAAATGATAATAATTTCCGAAATAACAACAATTAAACAACTCAATAAAACAATTCCAGGACCTGTGGGAATTGAACCCACAGTCCCATTCTCAGTACCTCTGGGTCTCCGGGAATCGAACCCGCAGCCCATGTCTCAATAATATCTCAATAACTCAGGATCTCCGGGAATCGAACCCGCGGTCCCTACCAATAAGTCAGGATCTCGGGAATCGAACCCGTAGTCCACATTTTTATAATCTCAGGATCTTGGGAATCGAACCCGTAGTCCACATTTTAATAATCTCGGGATCTCGGGAATCGAACCCGTAGTCCACATTTCAATAATCTCGGGATCTCGGGAATCGAACCCGTAGTCCACATTTCAATAATCTCGGGATCTCGGGAATCGAACCCGTAGTCCATATTTCAATAATCTCGGGATCTCGGGAATCGAACCCGTAGTCCACATTTCGATAATCTCAGGATCCGCAGAGAGAAGTATAATATTCTTAACGATAACTTCGCCGATAAATAGCGCCAGCGATTACCAAGAAAACTCAAGTAAGACAATTAGGGAACTAAACAGTTAAATACTATCAAATCATGCTTTTCTAACTACTACCAGGTAGGAATATCGAATTTATCAGCTAAAAACAGGAATATCACTCATTGAACATTTTGAGTAAGGTATGTGTTCAACAACCAGCGCATGTACACGCCCGTCACCTCGCGTACAAGGCATTTAAAATATCACAATAATATCCTAGGGGTGAAAGTCCCCCACACGAGGTTAGACAAGCCACTTACCTCAATTCCGGTACAAAACCGCTAAGAAATAACCCTCTTGCCGCGAATGTCGGCCTCCACAAGTGTAGTATCCGATAAAAATCAATAGAATCACATCAAAATAGGCCAATTGGGCATTACCCAATCAAAATAACTCAAAATACACCAAAACCCACAAGTTGCCAAAATCCGACTTTCGGTACGCTTATCTAAAAATCACGAAAATTATATATTCGGGTTCCTTATCTCAATACGAGTCTAGGAATATAAAATTTACCAAAATCGGACTCCATTTGCCCACTCAAATCAGAGATTTTCTAACATTTAGGCCTAGGGCTCAAACCCACCTTAAATCTTCCAATTTCAGTGAAATAATCACGGACTTCATGATAAACCAACGAATTAAGGTCAAGAAACTTACCCCCGATGATTTCCCGATGATATCCCAGCGTTTCCCTTCAAAATCCTCTCTTGGAGCTCAAAAATGGCGTTTTTGTGTATGGGGGTCGCGGGTGTTATGTTCTGAACTTAAGCTCACTGCCAGGCCCCATTGTTCATCGCGTTCGCGTTACTGTTCACGCGTTCGCGATGAACAGCCCAACTTCTCCTTCGCGAACGCGACGCCATCCCACGCGTTCGCGATACTCAGCCCCAGTTACCCTTCGCGAACGCGACGCTCCATCACGCGTTCGCGATGAACAATCTCCCAGCCGCCGGGTCCTTACTCTACGCGAACGCGTACACTCCCACGCGAACGCGAAGCTCTACCCTTTTCTTCTACGCGATCGCGACCCCAAGTCACGCGAACGCGAAGCTTCACCTTACCTTGCCTACGCGAACGCGACACCCCTTATCGCAAACGCGATGCTTTACTTTGCCAAGCCTTCGCGAACGCGGCCCATGCCTCGCGAACGCGAAGGCTTAATGCCTGGGCAGAAACCCGCAATTTTACAGCAGGCCTTTTCCAAGTTCAAATGCCCGATCGATGGTCCGAAATCCTCCTGAGGCCCCCGGGACCCCAACGAAAACCACCAACATATTCCGACACACGATACGAACTTGTTCCAATCATAAAAACACCATCCTAAACATCAAAATCACCAATTACACACGGATTCAAGCCTAAGTTTCTTCAAAACTTTCAAAACTAACATTCGATCCAAAACCCAACCAAACGGCGTCCAAATGACCTAAACATTTGCGGACATATCCAAAATCACATAACGAAGCTACAGAAATTGTCGAAAATCCATTCCAACCACCGGATCAAAATCTCACCTATCGTTCGGATTCGCCAAAATTTCAACCTTCGGCATTTCAAGCCTCATTGAGCTACGGACCTCCAAAATACATTCCGAATGCGCTCCCAACCCCGAAATCACCTAACGGAGCTAATGGAACCATCGGATTTCCGTTCCGAGATCGTCTTAACACTGTTCCAGTTACGGACCATTTTCTAGCTTTAAAGTTCTCATTTAGGGACTAAGTGTCCTAAAATGCTCCAAATTTCAGAACCGACTCTCCCGGAAAACCACAATAGCAGAAATGAACTTAGGGAAACAGTTAAATTAGGGATTGGGGCGTAATTTTCTAAAACGACCGGTCGGGTCGTTACAAAGATCTTACGGGATTATTGGACATAATCCCCCGAGGCGACATAATTAGAGCGTTGGTCACATTTTGGGATCCAACACACAATGTATTGCATCTCCCGGATTTTGAACTCACTCCTACTCTAGAGGAAATTGCTTTCTATATCGGGAAGACTGAGGTTCCGTTAAAAGGAAAATACCCGGTATCTCCAAGGACGGTAACGGTGCATCGTTTTCTGGACTCTTTGAAAATTGCCAGGAATGTTCACAACGAAGATCTAGCCAACAGGTTTTGCTCCTTAAACTTCATCTATAGTAGGTATGGACACATCGGGGGTTTCAATGACCCCACGAACAAGTTATGCAGCAAGTCCAACCGAGCAAAATGGGAGGAGCACCGGAGGTTTGCTTTCTTAGTGGCATTTCTCGGAATTGTCATATTTCCGAGAAACGATGGGCATATTAGCATAAAGGTTGCCGGGGTAGCTAGCACATTGATAGTATAAGACAATTGTACTCTAGCTCCAATGATTGTAGCTGACATCTACCGTGCTCTGACTGCGTGCAAAGCGGGAGCCAACTTCTTTGAAGGGTGTAATTTGATTTTGCAGATTTGGTTAATTGAACATCTATGCCATCATCCTTCGTTCTCAAGTTATGGTTCGGCTGAACGAACATGTTTGGAAGAATTATGTACGAGAACAAAAGAAGTGAAATTGCCGGAGGGAGTCAAAGATTGGATTTTGCATCTTCGATCATTAACTGATGGCCAAATCGATCGGACATATGATTGGCTACCTCTTGACGAGGTAATATATATGCCGACAGAAGGGTCGCCATTTTTGATCATGGGCTTGAAAAGCATCCAACCTTATGCCCCATACAAGTCCCTGCGATAGTTGGGTAGATGTCAAGTTGTTCCGAGAGACGGAGACCTCGGTTCGCAAGCTATAGAAATTGGTCCAGATGGGCAATTCCCGGAAGCAAAGATCCGGCAAATCTGGAATGAGTGCCAAAACCTGAAAATGGATACTTGTTTGCAGAAGAGAGCCCGGGGAGAAGTATCGTCAGGATACTCCACATGGTACCGACGGAGTGTTGAGCATGAACGTCTTTCGAAAAGACCTCACCTGCAAGATTTGATAGAGCAATCCAAGGAGAATCAAAACTGGGCGGCCAAAGAAAAAGAATACAAGGCCAAAATCAGCATGTTGGAGGATAAATTGAGAAATCTCCACTTTGAAAGTGGTTTACAGGCAGCATCTGATGAAGGAGAGAAGAAGCAGCTGAAGAAAGAAAACGAAATGTTGAAGGCTCAGATTGCCCAAATGAAAATTGCATCCGAGACCCCGATTCGCTTAGCCCGGGATGAGAAATTAATTGAGATTCTCCGGCGCAAAGTAAATGACTACAGCTTTGACTTGCACAAGGCCGAAAAGGAATTAGTCAGGGCTCGGAAGCAAATAGCCAGGGATGCTGAGGAAAGAGCCAAGTTGGTTCGGCAGTTACAAGACAAGCACGATTTTGAGGTAGCTCAGCTTAGAAAGAAAATAATTTCAGCCACGGTTAAAAGTAACAAGATTATCGAGGATCTTGAAGAAGAGAGAGAGCATTGTTACACAACTATGGCTAGATTAGAATTGGAGCTGTAGCAAGTGCAAAAATATAAACAACATACCTTGGATGCTCGCACTGAACAAATAAGCCGGTTATTGCAAGAAAAGGGGGTCATCCGAGAGAAGATTGTTCGCATTGCCCAATACATCACCCGGAAGAGTCAATTGTGTGAAGATATGTCTCGAGGAACCTTTGTATCAGCAGTGAAGTTCTTCGTGCAACAAGTCATGTCTGACCTAGATAGGCTCCAAAGGGGATTAGCATATAGGCCCGCGGCAAGGCCGAACGATGCCTCGCGGGCACTAGGAGCATTAATGTACTCCTAGGGCATGCATCATCTTTTATATTTTTCCTTTTATAACATCACCTTGTAATCAATGTTTTGAATTATCAATGGAAAATCAAGTGTTGTTATCAATTCTTTTGCTTTATGTCATTTCTTTTAAATTCGCTAGGCAAATAAATAGGAACGTAATTATGGAAGAAAAAGAGAGAGAAAGAAAAAGCAAGAAAAAAAAAGAAAAAAAAGAAGAAAGAAAGAAAAAAGAAAGAAAAGGAAAGAAAAGAAAAAGAGGGGAAAAAGGGAAAAGTGATTGGTCCAAATGAGCAGCGGCCGGGATGATGCATGACGACTCGAGGAAATGTGTTTGTTTTTTTAAAAGTCGTTGCATTTTATTCATGCGCTAACAACTAATGGGTGTTGATGCTTGTGAGTCCAGATTTTCTTGGCAACTGGCATTCTGGCTACCCACCCATACAACACAAGATACAAGAAGATGACGAAAGGTGTGTCCCAAGAAATTGAGGCAACTATCGTAGATCCTCCTCATGAAGAGGAGATTGTAGATGTAGCAGGAATGAAGGAGGAAATGTAAAAACTGAGGCAGCAGATGGCCGAGATGTACCAGGCCTGGTCTAGAGGTCAACCCCTGCCAGCTTACCCTACCTACCCCGCCTATATCCCTCCAGCCAATCCCAATCCTGAACTACCTACAATGAATTCATCCTCCACATACCCCGATTACCCCCACTATTATGCCTCCACCTCCCAGGTACCACCACCTCCAATCAAACAAGCACCACCTCACATACCCCAAGTTGCTCCAGTGTATGTGGCACCTCCACCCGCTGCTATGCACAAATCCTCCAGTGAACCGGTGTTTCATATACATGATCCTCACTACTACCCTCCAGAACCAACTTTCCGACAACATGAGTCTCATGCTCCGTTGATAGAAACAAGTGAAGAAAGAATTGCAAAGAGTGCAGGGCAAGAAGAGATGGCCAGAAAAGTGAAAAGTCTGGAGAATGCCTTCCGCACTATGCAAGGATTAGGAGGGCAGGTGTGTGTGGCCTACAAGGACTTATGTCTATTCCCTGAAGTGCAGCTCCCCGTGGGATTCAAGTTGCCAAAATTCGATATGTATAGCGGACACGGAGATCCGGTGGCCCACCTCAGGGGGTACTGTAGCAAAATGAGAGGTGCAGGAGGTAAAGACGAGTTATTGATGGCATACTTCAGCCAGCGTTTGAGTGGTTCAGCTTTAGAGTGGTATACCCGACAAAATCATACAAGGTGGTTCGTCTGGGATGACCTTGCACAAGCCTTTGCAAATCACTTTCAGTACAACTTAGAAATCATACCTGATAGACTATCCCTTACAAAAATGGAGAAGAAGCCAGGGGAAAGCTTCAGGGAATTCGGTTTTAGATGGAGGGAGCAGGCTGCAAGAGTAGATCCACCCATGAAGGAAGGGGAGATGGTGGATTGTTTCCTACAGGCTTTGGAGCCTACATATTACGGTCATTTAGTGTCGGCGATTGGGAAGAGTTTCAATGAAGTCGTGAAGATGGGAAGCTTTGTGGAGGAAGGTTTGAAAACAAATAAAATCATGAGTTTTTCGGCCATTAAGGCCACCAATCAAGCAATACAAACTGGAAACGGGGGAGCAATGGGAAAGAAGAAAAAGGAAGAGGTAGCAACTGTAAAGAGCAGGCCATGGAACCGTAACCCACATCATCACCCACCAAGACCCTACCACCAACACCCACCAAACCCATCAACCCCATATAACCCACCACCACCATCTTACCCGCCAAACCCATACAACACATCAACCCCATATAACCCACCACCACCACCATACCCACCAACAGTCCCATACTACCACCACCCACAAGCCCAAGCCTACCCACCGCCACCACCACATGTGTGGAGAGCCCAAACCCCACACAATGTTTACCACACCCAGAACACATACCCAACCTCTAAACCTTACAGAAACCAAAACAGGCCCAGGCCTGACTCGGAGTGGAGAAACAAGGCAAGGAAAACATTCACCCCACTGGGGGAATCATATAGCAGCCTTCATCATAGATTGAAAGAGTTGGGGATGCTAAGCCCGGTTGCACCTAAAGTTCCAAACCCACCCCCGAAAAACCTTGATCCGTCTGTTAGGTGTGAGTATTGCTCGGGGACATTGGGCCATGATACCGAAAAATGTTGGCAGCTGAAGAATGCCATTCAGGATCTCATTAACGATAGGAGAATTGAAGTTCAGGCTCCAGAAGCTCCGAACATCACCCAGAATTCGCTGCCAAGTCACCATGAAACACACATGATAGAATTGGTGCACGGTGATAGCAGTCCGAAACCATCTCAGTCTGTGATGATGATAAAGTCGAGTGGCAGAGCAGAAAAGGAAGCCGTGAAAGAAAAAGTGATTGCTGAAGAACCAACAGGAAAGCCAGTAGTGGTGGAGGGTTTGAAAGTGGTAGTGCCGGGCGTAAAGCCGATTGTGACTGTGAAAGGCGTGAGTACGGAACCAGTAATTATAAGGCCGGTGGTGCAGATGCCGGTAGTGAGCACAAAGACTGTACCTTGGAATTACAACAAGGTAGCAGTGGTTTATAAAGGAAAAGAGGTGTCTGGGGAAATTAATGAAACCCACGGTCTCACCCGGTCTGGAAGATGCTTTGCTCCAGAAGAATTGAGAAAAATGAAAGCAGTAAAAGAGAACCAGTTAAAGAAACCAGTGTCAGAAGAAGAGGCGGAGGAATTCCTCAAAAAGATGAAGTCACAGGATTATTCTGTAGTTGAGCAGCTGAGGAAGACCCCTGCGCAGATCTCTTTGCTATCTTTGCTAATACACTCGGAAGAACACAGGAAGGCTCTGATGAAGATACTGAACGAGGCTCATGTTCCAGAAAAGATCTCAGTTTGCCACCTGGAAAAGATTACCAACAAGATTTTTGAGTCTAATAGGATCACATTCTCAGATAAGGAATTGCCCGTTGAGGGAACCGAGCACAATAAGGCGATGTACCTTACGGTGAAGAACGAAGAGTCGGTAGTGACCAGAGTGTTGATAGACAACGGATCAAGCGCTAACATTCGCCCGCTGTCGACTTTGGGAAAGCTAAACATCAGTCCGGAAAGAATCCGGAAGAACAATATAAAAGTGAGAGGATTTGATGGTGGGGGTAAAAACACATTGGGAGACATTATTCTGGAGGTGACTATCGGTCCTTTGGATTTTACTATGGAATTCCAGGTGCTCGACATTGCTGTGTCATATAATTTGTTGTTAGGCCGACCCTGGATCCACGCGGCCAAGGCAGTACCATCGTCTTTACATCAGATGGTCAAATTTGAGTGGGAGCAACAAGAGATTGTGGTATATGGGGAAGAAAATGCTTGCAATATGGTGACACCGTTTGATGATACCGACGGAGATAGAGGTCCTTGGGTCTACCAAGTGACGGATGCTATTGTGGTAAACAGAATTGCTGAAGGGGAAAAGTTGCCAGTCCCTATGGTGGCACCAACTGCTGTGATGGTGGCCAAAGAGATGCTTAGAAATGGGTTTGCACCGGGGAAGGGATTGGGCAAAGCATTGCAGGGAGTTATTCAGCCGGTTCAGCTTCCAGAAAATAAAGGTACTTTCGGCTTAGGGTTCAAACCCACCTTTGCCGACATCCAGAGAGCCTCAAAAGCCAAAAAGAACTGGACCTTGCCTAAGCCTATACCCAAACTATCCGACACCTTCGTCAAGCTTGGTACAAAATATCGGACATATGCTGCGACAAAGTACATCAAGACCCGACCTGATAACGAAGTGCTGAGTTTTGAGAAGATGTTTTGGGAGGTGAATATGGTTGAACTGGGGGAAGGCACAAGCAAAATGGATGTGCAGTTTGTGGGACCTGGAATCATGTTGAACAATTGGGAAGCTACTCCTTTCCCTATCAGGAAGGAGTCTTGGTAGTTAGCTCCAAAATTTCATCATTGCTTTCCCAAAATTGTTATTTTTATAGTTCTCCCATCCCCCTCATGAAAAGAAAATCAAAATGTATCCCGAACTTTGTTCGTTCTTTTTTATCAATGAAATGCAGCTTTCCTTTTCTTCACTTTTTGCCTTATTTTTCTTTATTTTTCTTCTTGTACAGTTCTGCATATGTTGATTCTGATGCCATGTCATGCGTGAAGGATTCTAGACCCAGTTCTGACAATCACGTTACCATACAAGAAATTGAGGAGGATAGTGAAATAGAATGTGAGGATGAGGAAGCCCTGGAGGAAATAAGCAAGGACATGAAACAATATGAGGAAAAACCCAAACCGAATCTGAGTGATACAGAATCTGTAAATTTGGGGAGCGAAGAAAATGTCCGGGAAACAAAGATCAGTGTTCATTTGGAAGCACCCCTCAGGGATGAGTTAATAAGGTTGTTACGTGAGTTTAAGGACAATTTTGCCTGGTCCTACGATGACATGCCCGGACTTAGCACTGATTTGGTGGTACACAAGTTGCCTATCTATTCCGAATGCCGGCCGGTAAAGCAAAAGTTGAGGAAATTCAAAACGGACATTAGTGTGAAGATAAAAGAAGAGGTGAATAAGCAGTTTGAGGCAAAGGTCATAAGAGTTACCAAGTACCCCACCTGGTTGGCAAATGTTGTGCCGGTCCCGAAGAAAGATGGAAAAACCAGAGTGTTTGTGGACTACAGAGACCTCAACAAAGCCAGTCCGAAGGATGACTTCCCATTGCCAAACATCCACATATTGATCGACAATTGCGCCAAGCATGAAATCGGTTCATTTGTGGACTGTTATGCCGGTTATCACCAGATCCTGATGGACGAAGAAGACGCTGAGAAAACTGCCTTCATTACACCTTGGGGAACGTATTGTTACAGAGTAATGCCGTTTGGATTGAAGAATGCCGGGGCAACTTACATGAGGGCGATGACCACAATGTTCCACGATATGATGCATCGAGACATTGAAGTGTACGTGGACGATGTTATCATAAAGTCCAAAAAGCAACCTGATCATGTGAGAGATTTGAGAAAGTTTTTCCGAAGACTCCGGAGATACAATTTAAAGCTCAATCCTGCGAAGTGCGCCTTTGGAGTGCCTTCAGGGAAATTACTGGGGTTTATAGTGAGTCGGCGAGGTATTGAACTAGATCCATCGAAGATCAAGGCTATTCAAAGTCTACCTCCGCCGAAGAACAAGAAGGAGGTCATGAGTTTACTAGGAAGGTTGAATTACATTAGTCGATTCATTGCTCAATTGACATCAACGTGTGAGCCGATCTTCAAGTTGTTGAAAAAAGATGCAGCAGTGAAATGGACCGACGAGTGTCAGGAAGCCTTTGACAAGATCAAGGAATATTTGGCCAATCCCCCAGTGTTAGTTCCTCCAGAACCAGGGCGACCTTTGATTTTGTATCTGACAGTGCTTGATAACTCCTTTGGTTGTGTACTGGGTCAGCATGACGAGACAGGCAAGAAAGAACAAGCCATATATTACCTCAGCAAGAAGTTCACGTCCTACGAGGTGAAATATACTCAACTTGAAAGAACTTGTTGTGCGTTGATTTGGGTAGCTCAGAAGTTGAAGCATTATTTGTCAGCATATACCACATACTTGATATCACGATTGGATCCTCTGAAGTACATATTTCAGAAGCCTATGCCTACGGGAAGACTTGCTAAATGGCAGATTCTGCTTACAGAATTTGACATTATCTATGTGACTCGTATGGCAATGAAGGCACAAGCTATTGCAGACCACTTAGCTGAGAATTCGGTGGATGATGAGTATGAGCCATTGAAGACGTACTTTCGGGATGAGGAGGCAATGATTGTCGAGGAGATGGAGCAAGATGAGAGACCAGGATGGAAAATGTACTTCGACGGGGCCGTCAACAGTAAAGGCGTTGGTATCGGAGCGGTACTCATTTCAGGTACGGGTCAACACTATCCCGTCACGGCTCAGCTCCGATTTTTCTGTACCAACAACATGGCCGAATATGAGGCGTGCATCTTGGGATTAAGGATGGCAATTGACATGGGTATTCAAGAGATTTTGGTTATGGGTGACTCGGATCTCTTGGTACACCAAATCCAAGGGGAATGGGAGACACGAGATTTGAAATTGATACCTTATCGGTATTGTTTGCACGAGTTGTCTCAAAGATTCCAGTCTATAGAGTTCAAACACATCCCAAGAATGCACAATGAGATCGCAGATGATTTGGCCACATTGTCCTCTATGTTGCATCATCCCGACAAGACATATATAGATCCACTTCAGATCCAAGTCCGTGATCAAAATGCTTATTGCTTTGCTGTAGAAGAAGAGTCAGATGGAGAGCCGTGGTATCATGATATCAGGGAATACCTGAAAGCTGGCAAATACCCGGAGCAGGCCACTGGAGACCAGAAGAGAGCCATCGGGCGTTTAGCTAATGGATTTTTCCTCAGTGGAGGAGTTATATACAAAAGAACACCAGATCTGGGCTTATTGCAATGTGTGGATGCACAACAAGCAGATGAAATCATGATTGAAGTACATGCCGGAGTATGCGGACCCCACATGAGCGGATATGTTTTAGCAAAGAAGATTTTGAGAGTTGGGTATTACTGGCTCACTATGGAGCGTGATTGTATCAGGTATGTAAAGAAATGTCACCAGTGCCAGGTACATGGGGATCTAATCCATTCCCCGCCTTATGAGCTGCATACAATGTCAGCACCTTGGCCCTTTGTTGCTTGGGGCATGGATGTTATCGGCCCAATAGATCCAGCCGCTTCCAATGGGCATAGGTTCATTCTGGTTGCAATTGATTATTTCACCAAGTGGGTTGAAGCGAAGACGTTCAAGGCAGGAACGAAGAAAGCGGTGGTGGATTTTGTGCATGAAAATATTATATGCCGATTTGGAATCCCCAAGGTGATTATCACAGATAATGGAGCCAATCTAAATAGTCATCTCATGGCGGAAGTTTGTGAGAAATTTAAGATCACACACCGCAATTCCACACCTTACAGGCCAAAGGCGAATGGTGCCGTAGAGGCGGCGAATAAGAATATCAAGAAGATTCTCCGAAAAATGGTGGAGGGATCCAGGCAATGGCATGAAAAACTACCCTTTGCTCTCATGGGTTACCGCACGACATTGCGTACTTCTATCGGAACCACACCTTATACACTGGTGTATGGAACAGGGCTGTTATACCCGCAGAAGTAGAAATACCGTCATTACGGATCATAGCCGAAGCTGAGATAGATGACGATGAATGGGTAAAAGCCCGGTTGGAACAATTGAGTTTGATCGATGAGAAGAGGTTGGCCGCAGTTTGCCATGGGCAATTGTATCAACGAAGAATGGCCAGAGCATACAATAAGAAGGTACGACCTCGAAAGTTTGAAGTCGGACAACTTGTGTTGAGGCGTATCTTACCGCATTGGGCCGAGGCGAAAGGCAAGTTTGCGCCAAATTGGCAGGGACCGTTTTTGGTATCACGGGTGTTGTCCAATGGAGCATTGTATTTAACAAATGTTGAAGGAAAGTGCGTAGAGACGGCTATCAATTTAGATGCAGTCAAAAGATACTATGTATGATTCCTTTTCAATTATGTGTTTTGTATTTTGTTGTGATTTTGGAATTGAAATGACGAAGGCATTTTATTCTCTATCCAAACACTTTATCCATTGATAACCCCTTTGAGCCTTAATGAATATATTCTTTCATATCCCTCTCTCGGAATCGCTTTAGCGCAATAAGATCGAAATTGCCAAAATGAAAAAAAAATGAAAAAATGCAAAAAAAAATGAAAAAAAGAAAAAAAAGAGAGAAAAAGACAAAAAAATCGGGAAAAAGTCAAAAGAAATCCATCTAACTAATGAAGTTGGATGAACTACGTCCGACTTGATCCCGAAAGGGTACGTAGGCAGCCTCTTTGAGGTTCAATCATAATAAAGAAAAAATCCAAAAATTCCCCACATATTGAAACTGGGGCAGAAGTTAAGTTTAATAATTCCGAGAGTTGTAAATATCTTTGAACCCTCGTGAGATTTTGAGCCTTTGTACCTTTCTTTCTTAACCCATCCAAAAGCCACGTTACGGTCCAAAGAAAGACCTTCTGATCAATTCCGAAATGATAACGAATGCAATGAAGGAGGAGCGAAACATCGGACAACACCTGTGGTAAGAAAACAAAATACAAAAGGAAAAATGAGAAATAATGAAAAATGAGAGAGTCTCATCGGTGAAAACCTTAACCGACACTGTGAGACGACTGTGAGTTTGAGAGAAATAAAATGAGAGAGTCTTGTTAGTGAAAACCTTAACAGGCATTGCGAGGCGATTGTGAGGTTGAGAGAATAAATGAGAGAGTTCTATTGGTGAAAACCTTTCGAGGCACCGTAGGGCGATCGTAAGGGCTACCAGAAAAGAGAAAAGGTAACAAAAAAGAGTATCGATTTGGGCTGGAAACAATTCGGAGACAGAATAATGATTGGAACGAACCTGGGTCAGAGTTTAAATACATGGCATGGTCAGCAGAATCAGCCGGCAAATACCCGGATAAGTTCTATCATCTCTCCAAAACGCCCTTACCTTTTTTTATTTTTCTGCATTTCATTGTTTACCTTTTGAGAGCTAACTACCAGCTCCTGATAACGAAAGCTGAAACAACACTGGGTCAGAAAGAAGGAAGAGTTGGGAAGGAAATAAGGAAGCTTGACAAATATGGCCAAAGGAAAAGAAAACAAAACAAAAATGGAAAAAATGAGAAAATACAAAAAGAGTCTGGAAGGGATAAGCAGTTGAAAGCTACACAACATGAGAAAAGCAAAAAGAAGAAAGCAATAAGAAGCAGGGACGGCAGATGCCAGTTGCCAGCAGTTTATATCTAATAAGTTCCGTTTCATGCAGGAACAAATTGTCACTAATCACTTTAAAGTGAATGTGACCAATGTGGAAAATAGAAAATACCAAAAAGAGAAGTTCGCCAATAAGTGGAGAAATTCACGAGCAAGAGATAATTGGTAAAAGAAAATACCAAAAAGAGGAAGGTAACATCTTTTAAAATCCACTCCCCAGTCTTCAGGCTGCGGGAATACTTTTTTCTGCATCTCATTGCACGTTTAATTTCTGTTAGGTGCCCACCTTCGAATACGGGAATACTTTTCTACATCGCACTGCACGTTTAATTTCTGTTAGGTGCACACCTTCGAATACGGGAATACTTTTCTGCATCGCATTGCACGTTTAAATTCTGTTAGGTGCCCACCTTCGAATACGGGAATACTTTTCTGCATCGCATTGCACGTTTAATTTCTGTTAGGTGCCCACCTTCGAATACGGGAATATTTTTTTTGCATCGCATTGCACGTTTAATTTCGGTTAGGTGCCCACCTTCGAATACGGGAATACTTTTCTGCATCGCACTGCACGTTTAATTTCCGTTAGGTGCCCACCTTCGAATACGGGAATACTTTTCTGCATCGCACTGCACGTTTAAATTCTGTTAGGTGCCCACCTTCAAATACGGGAATATTTTTCTGCATCGCATTGCACGTTTAATTTCTGTTAGGTGCCCACCTTCCAATACGGGAATACTTTTCTGTACATCGCATTGCACGTTTAATTTCTGTTAGGTGCCCACCTTCGAATACGGGAATATTTTTATGCATCGCATTGCACGTTTAATTTCTGTTAGGTGCCCACCTTCGAATACGGGAATAGTTTTCTGCATCGCATTGCACGTTTAATTTCCGTTAGGTGCCCACCTTCGAATACGGGAATATTTTTCTGCATCGCATTGCACGTTTAATTTCTGTTAGGTGCCCACCTTCGAATACGGGAATACTTTTCTGCATCGCATAGCACGTTTAATTTCTGTTAGGCGCCCACCTTCTAACAAAGGGAATACTTTTCTGCATTGCACGTTTAATTTCTGTTAGGCGCCCACCTTCTAACAAAGGGAATACTTTTCTGCATTGCACGTTTAATTTCTGTTAGGCGCCCACCTTCTAACAAAGGGAATACTTTTCTGCATTGCATTGCACGTTTATTTTCTGTTAGGCGCCCACCTTCTAACAAAGGGAATACTTTTCTGCATTGCACGTTTAATTTCTGTTAGGCGCCCACCTTCTAACAAAGGGAATACTTTTCTGCATTGCACGTTTAATTTCTGTTAGGCACCCACCTTCTAACAAAGGGAATATTTTTCTGCATTGCACGTTTAATTTCTGTTAGGCGCCCACCTTCTAACAAAGGGAATACATTTCTGCATATTTACTTCCTGCAATTTTTGGTTTTATGTTCGCTAAAAGCCCACACTGGGGCAGAAGAAAAAAGTTTGTTGTTTTTGTTTTGTTTTGAGCAGGCTTCAGCTCGAGGACAAGAAGTACCATTGAAAATTAAAAAAAGAGGAAAACAAGAAAGAAAATCAACAAAAAAGAGAGTCGGCATCGAAGAAAATCAATAAAAAAAGAGAGTCGGTATCACAGAAAATCAAGAAAAAGAAAGAGAAGGAAAAGCTAGATTAGGGACAATTGTAATTGTAGGATCATAGCTTAGAATAGCTTCTTCATTTTACATTTTTCCCCGGTGTAATAAAGATGTCAGCAAGCAGTAACCGCAACAGCAGCAACAGTAACAAAAAAAAAAAAAATCGCAGTTTCATTGGTAGTCCCAGCTACCAAAACTTCCGAACTACATTGATCTGATTCTCTTTTAGCCAGGGATATGTAGGAGACCTTCTGAAGCAAAGGTTCAGTCAAAATTTTCCAAAAAATGCTTCATACGGAGTGCTCAAACGGGCAAAAAAAAAATCGCTCGTATCCGCTCACTTATCTTTGCACGAAAACTCTTCATGTTTCCGCGCAAAGAGGGGCAGCTGTGAGCACGTGATTTTTGCCCAATAAGAGAAATACTCCCAAAGATTCAAAATAAAATAATTTTAGTTTTATTGCAATTGTTGTGAATTTTGTGTTATTTTTCTTGTATTATTTGCATTTTTATCTGTGCATATTTGCTTGTTTAAATAAATAAAATATACAAAAAATATGTTGCATATGTATATAAAATTCAAGTTTACAATTAAGTTTATTTTACAGAAATGAAAAGTCATAAAAAATATGTATTTTGCATTTTTTAAGCATTTAATGTCCAAATCGTGCAATTTTAATTTTATTAATGTTTAATTTTGTGTGATAATTATTATTATGAGTTAATTAGTATTTCAAGATAATTTTAATTTTTAGAAATTAATCTTAGTATTTTGGGCTTTATTAATTAGGAAGTTGAATAATGGAGGAACAAAATAGAAAAAATTGGATTGGGCCATCTTGCAAATTAAGTTACAAGCCCAATCCTAAGCACCCTTACCCAACCCAAAACCCCTTGGCCCAAGAAGAAAATTTCAGATTTTTTTAGCAAAAAATAATCATAATTACATGACATAAAGTAGTGGGGAGCAAGGAAATCAAGGAAGAAAACAAGGAGAGGAAAACATGGATTAGTGGGTTTTCTTTAAATTAAAAAAATATTTTCTTTTTAATAAAAAATCTGAAAATTTTCGAAATTCTTGCCTATAAATAGAAGAGAGGATTTATGAAAAAAAGGGGTGGAAAAAAGAGAGGAAAAATAGGAAGAGAAGAAAAAATAAAAAAATTCCCTGCTGTAGTATACACTCGATATACACTCTGGACACAGAAGTATACACGGCAAAAAATTCAATTTTTGAGAGTTTCTTTTGAGAATTGAAAAGAGTTCAAAGCTAGAAAGACAAAACAAAGAGAAAATCTGGAATATATTTTTCTTTTCTATTTTTTATTGGTTTTTGTTTTTCTCCGTATCACTGGGATTTTCGGGATTGAGGTGTTGAAGCTACTGCTGGTTGTTACTGTTGTTGTTGCTGTATTTTCACCGCCCTGTTGATTTTCCATCTTCCATTCCTTTCAAAACCAGGTACCTCTCTTTCATACGAAGCTGTAAAGATGAATTGTGGAAATAGAAATGAAGACCAGATTTGATTATATGCTGTTGTGTAGATTTTAGTTTAATTTTATAATTTGTTTGTTGTAGTAGTTTGTAGTAAGAAGAAAAACACAACAAAAACAATGTAATAGTAGTAATGGTAGTAGCAGCATAGTATAGTAATAGTTATAAATCACCTAACTAAATAGGTAAAAACTATAAAACAAGGCTGAATAACTCTAATATGAATCGACAATAGCAAATCCAGCCAACTCACGTAGGTAATAAGATTTAAAAGTTGATATCTGGATTCGAGTAAGTTTAAAAGGGAAACAACTTAATTGGAGCAATAACTAAGGTGAAACTGGCTTTGGTGGCATTAGATAAGTTTGGCTCGTAGTAGAATCAGTAGTTTTAAATTGGCGATTAGTCTATTCGTAGACAGAGGCTCAGATGTGTTTAAGTTTAACAAAGGGAAACAAGTAGATACTGAAACAATTTAAGTAAGACAGATCCGTAATGATATAAGGTTTAGCCATAATGAAACCAGTGATATAATTAAGCATCAGTGAATAACTTATTTAACTTCTTTTAGATATTGTAATTAGTTAGCCAAATCATTCTTATTTGATCAATGCCAATAGATAGTTAAGCTTGTGCTCTTAGATTTTTCTATTTCGGACCAGCAAACAATTAGACAGTAGTATAAAACTTTAGTTGTAAATCGGATTGGAAACAGTCAGTATTTTGTGTATCAACTTTTCATTATCTGATTAATAAAAATAATTTGATTTCATTTCTTAATCCTGTTTGATTGCACTATTTCTGGTTCTTTGTACTTACTTTTCATAGCTATTTATTACTAATAGGTTTGGGTTTAATATGCAAATTAGTTCGAATCGTAGTATGAAGTCAATGAGGCCAGTGAATGTAAGACTAAAAATAGCCTGGGCCTCGGATATTTGGACGGCTAGAACGCGGGTTTGATGAAGAGAAGACCATGCCCAATTAAATAACAAATCCAATGGGCCTGAAATATTTATTAAAAATCGTTTAAGGTAAAAACAATGTATAGCAAACATAGTTGAACAAATAGGATTGGACTTTAATAAATAATTGGGATGAGCCTCGCCCGACTTCAAACACCGGGGCCCCCATTTAGTAATAAGATAACATTGTAGAACCGGAGAGGCTAATAGCGAATTTCATAGCATCTCCCAAAAGTCAAAAGCCGATAGACGTTATTTAGGGCACGATGTTAATGTACTTTCCATTGAACGAGTGTGCACTTGGTGCGACTCAAATCCAAATCTCGGCAAAGCCGAAATACACCAAAAGTCATAGGCGTACTGGTTGCGGTATGACTCAAGGCGTGTTTTCGCGATGTCGCAAATTCCTTAAAAATAATACCTAATGTAAAAAGCATTACATGTTGTTTAAAAATCTGTAATTGAGTCAAACAAGAGTCGAGAACAACAATTGAGCGACCGTGCTAAAACCACGGAACACGGGAATGCCTAACACCTTCTCCCGGGTTAACAGAGTTCCTTATCCGGATCTTTGCTTCGCGGACATTTTTAAGAGTCAAATTCCTCGGATTCGGGATTAACCGGTGACTTGGGACACCATTATCTTTCCCAAGTGGCGACTCTGATTAATCTCAATAAAATCCCGAACCGATTGTCCTTTAATTGAAAAAACTCCTTCCCTTACGTTATTTTTATCCGTTTCGGACATTTGAGTGTCGGGGTATACCTTACAAGCGTATTTGTATGCTTAAGTGGGGTAGCAAAATGGAGGTGTGACAGATACGAATCGTGCGATTTTAACTATCGACCTAACTTGAATCTAAAATTGTCTAAGGGCGAATCAAATAATCGAACTAAATCACTAATTTTCAGCTATAACCAATACATCCTAAGTGTTAATGAATAACGAATTCACTGAATTTAAACAGATTACCAAAACAATTCCAACAATCAAAAATTAATCAACTGGAATTTTCAAAACAAGATCAAACACTATCCAAAACAGATTCACTAATCATCAAATAATTCCCATAAACAATCAGAAATCAGACATACGAATCAACGGATCGACCAAACAAACTGCAATTAATCAGAGGAAACAAAAAGCTAATCCAATTATTTAAAATCAAATATAATAGTCTATTCCAACTAATAGATGTATTTCTCTTTAACATGCTACTGCTAGTATTCCAGCCGATTTAACAAAGCAGCAATTTATTCGACTAACATCGACATTAACAGAAAACACATAACAGAATCATTTTGTCTTACAGATATGAGAAGAAACATATTTCTTTTAACATAAAAATCAAAACATGCAAGAAGAAGAACTTAACTTTTTATTACTCTGTTTTTTCTTGTTTTTCTCTTCATTTTTCTTGAATCTCTTGATAGCTTTCTTGAATCCGGCAACTTTTCTTGAAGACTTCTTGCAACTGATTTTGTTCTTTAAGTTGCGGCGGCTTTTGGACTTACTTTTCTTGTCACAACGTATGTAACGCTAAAAGAATGGTGGGGTGTGTGTTTTGTGGGTTTTTGGAGGCGGCGCCGCCGTGGGAGGGGGTGGCGGTGCAATTAGGGCTTGATTTTTGGAGGGGTTGCAGCGTTATTTGAAGAAAGCTACTTGGAGGATGGTGATGAGGAGAATGAGGGGATTCTTTAGATATTGGTTTCGCCGAAAATAGAAGCCGGCCGCCGCCATAGGCGGCGGAACCCTAGGCGGCGACGGCAAAGTTGAAGAAGGTAAGAGACGGCTGTTGGAAGAGAGACGAAGTGGAAGACTGATATTTGATTTTTTAAGTTTTTGGTATATTGTTATAATGTGTTTAATTATTTAATTTACAAGACCAATTTTGGACCGTTAGATTTAGGGTAATGGACGGCTATGATTAAGTCACACTTAAACGGCGTCGTTTTGAGAAATTCGTTTTGGACCGGGTGAGACATCATTGGGCCTGGACTAGCTGGAGCTGCTAGGGACCGTTTTGGGCTGCTGGGGACCGTTTGGGTTGGTATTTCAGTTGGCAACTGGCCCATTTATTCTTATTCTATCTTTCTTTATTATAATTTTTTATTGTTGTATTTTATTCTCCTTGTATTTTAGGTATTTTGTTGTATTTCAATTTCCTTTTTGTATTTTCTGTATTTTTTCTATTTTTGTAACTATTTGGAATTTGTTAAAACTGTTAAACTAATTTCCTTCTTTTTCAGCAATTTTTCAATTTAAAGCAAACTAATGTTATTTTTTATTTTCTTTATTTTGTTAAAATGAATTAATATATAATACATGAGAATTTAATTTCTAAAATGTATTTTTGTATTTTTATTTATCACACACAAACAACATGCAAACAATTAACACAAAAATTCACACAAATTATAAAAATAAGGAAAAATTATTTATTTTGAATTTTGTAGGAATAACTCATATGTAGGGTAAAAATCACGTGCTCACAGCTGCCCCTCTTTGCTCGGGAACACGAAGAATTTCTGTGCAAAGATAAGTGAGCATCTATGAACGATTTTTACCCGTTCAAGTATTCCGTTGTGAAGCATTTTGAAAAGTTTTGACCGCACCCTACTTCAGAGGTTGCCTACATATTCTGGGCTAAACAGGAATCAGGTCAGTGTAGTTCGGGAAGGTCTGGTAGTTTAAAAACTACCAGACTTACTGTTGCATTGACACTGTTATGACTTACTAACCTACTCCTTATTACACCAGGGATAAAATATAAAATGAAGAAGCTATTCTAAGCTATAATTCTATGAGTTACAATTGTTCCTATCTAACTTCTTGTCTCTTTATTCTTCTTTGTCTCTTTTTCCTTGATTTTCCGTGCGGCTGTCTTTCTTTTCGTTGATTTTTCTTTTTCTTTCTTCCTTTCTTTTTGTGATTTTTGATGATATTTCTCGCCTTCAAACTAATACCTGCTCAAAACAAAACAAAACAACAAAACATTGTCTTCTGCCCTAGTGTGGCTTTTCGTGTTACGGTGTTACTCATGTTAGCTAACACAAACCAAAATTGCAGAAATTAAAAATTGCGGAAATGTATTCCCTTGTTATACAGGTGGGCGCCTGAACAGAAATTAAAATTGTAGAAATGTATTTCCTTGTTATCCAGGTGGGCGCCTGATGCATGAAATGCAATGCAGAAAAAATGTTCCCTTGTTTTCCAGGTGGGCGCCTGATGCATCAAATGCCAAATGCGAAAAAGTATTCCCTTGTTATCCAGGTGGGCGCCTGATGCATAAAAATAAAAAATGCAGAAAATATTGTGACTGAAGGTTATCTTAGGTGAAACATTCATCAGACTAAGACCTTTAATCTTAGGAGAAAGTTTCAACATACTAAGATTTTGATTCTCATTGGATTATGTCCATTCAATGTAATCTCAGGAGGATTTTCCATCAGACTGAGTTTATGACTCCAGGAGATAATTCTTCGGACTGGGTCTATCTTCAATGTTGTCTGAGGCGGAATATCCATCGGACTGAGATTTTGACTCCAGGAGATAATTCATCAGACTGGGTCCATTTTCAATTCAGACTTTCTTAACTCTTACAAATTCAACAATCTTTCCTTTCTTTTTCAGCTTTTGCATTTCTTTCTTTTTCCAACTTCCGCTGTTTGTTTTCAAATTATGCCTTTCCTTTTCTTTTCTAATTACGCCTTTGTTTATTTTTCCAAACTTTTACTTTCATTTCAAATTGACTTCTGTCTTTCCTTGTTTTCAACTTACATTACTCCTTTATCTTAGGTGAAAAATCCATCAGACTAAGATTTCATCTTAGGAAAAAGTTTCAACGGACTAAGATTCTTTCCTTTCATCTTAGGTGAAAAATTCATCAGACCAAAACTTTTATCTTGGGAGAAAGATTCAACAAACTGAGATTTTATCCATTCATCTTAGGTGAAAAATTCATCGGACTAAGGCTTTTGTCTTAGGAGAAAGTTTCAACAGACTAAGATTTTATCATTCTCTGACACTTGTTTCCTTTACCTTTCAACTTGAATTGTTCATATTCAAAAACAATTGTATTCACCTTCATGCTCTTCGGATGACTATCCGATTTCGAGAAAAATGACAGAAAATTTTATTCTGCCCCAGTTTGATAAATCTTTTGTAGAATATCGTTTGCCCCTGTTTCAAAGCAAAGAAAAATCTGTTCGTTTTAAATGCAGTGGTTGGTTGTGGCATTGAACTTTCCACTTGAATGCTTGGCATGTTCACCGACTATCCATTTTCACTTCTTCTCTGTTCAAACCCATCTTCCTTACGGCATGTATGTTACTCCTTTCTTGATGGGTCCCACAAAATTTGATCTTGAAGTCTATGACTCCTTCAATGACTTTATTTGACAACCTTGGTGTTTCTTGACTGACTCTTTCTTTCATCAGAATATATATCCTGTCTCTGTTCAAACCCCGTACTTCCATTTATTATATTGTCCCGAGTTGGCACTTTGCCGACCTTTGTCTCGCATGATCCCCAAAATTTTTTATTGTTACCCGCTTCATTGCACTTGTTGCTCTTTTAAATCACTGGCCTTGTCTTTTCCTGACTTACGACAATTGTCGTGTTGGCCAAATCCCATCTTGTGCAATTGGAAAGCTTTGTGGCAAATTTTGAAATCATTTCTTTATTTGTTATGACCCGAAAGACTCAATGAGAGGGAGGGTAAAACAAGGTGTGAAGAATAGAGAGAAAGGAAAATACAATTCCTAACAAGAAACCTATAGAAGAATGGCCTATCGGATGTGAATACCGACTCTAGCGACCTTAACATGCACTTTCAGCTTTCTCTGTATAGCAAATCTGATGTTCAACTCTGTTGCAAGTTCTGCCGTGAAACTGGTCTTCAACACTTCATTTCCTTGATCTGATTCAACTCCTTAGTCGACTTGTAGCGCCCAAAGGGTTTTCACCATCAAGCCGCTCTCATTTTATTTTCTTTCTCTCGACTCACTGTCGCCTTACGGTGCCCGTGAGGGTTTTCACCGATAAGACTCTCTCATTTTGAGTTCTCTTATCTTGGAGTCCCGTGGTAGTTCTCATCATTGTGAGCACGTGATTTTTGCCCTACATGAGAATTACTCCCAAAATCCAAAAATAGAATAATTTTGTGTTGGGTGTCTTTGCTTTTTTAGTCAAAATTGTGTGGTTTGATGTTTAATTGTTTGTGAAAAATTACTACTTATAGTTAATTAGTATTTGTGATGGTTTAATTTATTTTGTAATTAAAATTATGATTTTTAGTTTTAATTCTTAAAATAAAACAAAGAAAAAAAGAAAAAGAAAGAAAAGAGAATGGAAAATAAGAGAAGAGTTCGGAATTGGGCCAGCTTTAGAACCCAAGCCCAAACCATTTTTCACCCAGTCCATGCCCAAACCCGGAAAACTCGGTCCGCCCAGCCCCTCATTAAACCAAATGACGCCGTCTCTTTGTTCTTCAGTTGATCCAAGCCGTCCAGATCATTTGATCCAACGACTCGGATTAATGATTTTAATTTAGTATACCAAAGACCCCCCCCCCCCCCGCAAACCCGGCTACCCACTTCATTTCCCTTCTCCCCTCAGACCCCTTTCATCTCGATCGGAACCCTAGCGGCCACTCTTCCAACAGCCTTAAACCTGACGGCGCCGGCCCCGATGACCACCAATTTCACACCCCGGCTTCCCTTCAACCGCCCCATCACAACCCCTCAAACCATTTCACTCGAATCATCCCAGGACCTTTCGAGTAACGAATTAGAATTAAGAACCTTAGCGCCGCCACGAAACCCTATGTCGGCGCTGCCTTGAACTAGTCCCCCAAGCAACCCTCCAAGGTATTGTTTAAGCTCGTGGTCACCCCAAGACTGATTTCGAAGTAGTGAACTTTGTCTGTTCTTCACAAAGGACATATGATGTACACCATCTCGAGGTTAAAATAGAGCTACCAGTTGGCGTTCAGGCCAAATCAAATAAGTGCTATGTTTCATTATCATCATTTAATTATGCCTTTCACCTTTTACTCTCCCCTTCTCTGAAATATAGATAGGTCTGCGTTCCGATAGTAATTCAGTTTTGTTTTCAACCCAATTCATGTTATATTGTAGTTAATTCATGTTTAGTTTGGTGGACGTTTAGTAGTTCTCGTCAAGTTTAGTCCTCAGCTTCAGGGCTCCGTCCAGTTTATTGTCAGTGTTCCTTCATTTTGTTTAAGTTTAATCTGGAGTTATGATGTGCTCGAAATATAGTTAGTTTATTCCTATGTATTTGTGTCAATCATGAGTTTAAATTTTGACCTTAGTAGTTCAATATAATTGTGCCCTGAATCATTGAATCCTGGGTCTTTGTTTTGGTGCCATTTGATTCAACCTGAGTTCAAGTTTAAACTGTTGCGTAAGTTTGATGAGGTGAATCATAATGTTCTATTTGGGGGTCTAATAAGAATTTGACTTGGGTTTAGATTCAGCTTCAATGTTCCAGTGATTACTTAAGATTTGGTTTAGACAATTGTTAGTTTCTCTTATTTAGATGAATTGGTGGGGGTATTTTGGGATGCTGAAACTTGTAAAATGTTTGAACTAATTGGGCTGCCAGTAGGAGCACTAATGCACCACTAACTAAAATTTGTTTATTCACAATGAGTTGGAAAAGCAGTAAGGGTATGGGTGAGCTTTAAGAGAATTGATTAAACAATATACTACCCATAACCATTGAATTGAATAAGAGAATGGACACTTGATAGTGGAAATACAGAGGGATTAAGTGGGCTGGATAGATTTTTATCCAATTGATTTAAAAATAGATGGTTGTTGATAATGTCTAGGGGTTAATTAACAGTATGGTGTAGAGGTCTTCTAGTTTTAGATAGGGGGGGTACATTTTTATTATTAATTAAGATTAGTGGATAGTAGGTATTTGTCTATTGTTGACTTAAAGCGGGCTGCTCTTTGAATCTGGAGGCTATAAGGACACTAAAAAAGAGAGCAGAAACTGAAAAAAAAAAAGACACACACTCACATCCTCAAAGAATAGCTTCTTCTTCATACACAAAGACACATTCTCAAAGAATAGCTTCTTCTGCATAGACACACTTACACCTTTAAAGAACAGATTTTCATGTATTCTTAACTTTGAGAAAACAGAAAGATAATTCAACTGTTCCATTAGAATCTTTCTTTTGGAAAATTTTGAAGTTTTCTTTAGTTCTGATGCAGTCTTAGTTAATTGAACTCACAAGGATTTAAAATCAAGTTTAGTTTGAATGTGCTGAGATTTGTTTGATTAAAGCTGTTCGTATTTTTTCAATTTTTGATTCCAAATTGGGGCTGATTTCTTCTTTACTGGTTCTTGTTGCTATCAACTGTCGACTGCTTTGACTATTACTGTTGATCCTCATTTGCTGATTTCGTTTACTTCCAGGTACACATTTCTGTGATATGGCTTCCTATATTCAATGATGAAAAATGAAACCAAGGTTTAAAGCTTTGTTCTTTTTGAGCCGCAATTCAATAAATCATGATATTTTTGGGACATTACAGATAAATTAGAACTTTTTTTTATTACGATATATTTGTACTGTCATAGCTAGTGCAATTCACTACTTTGTATTTTTTTTATTACCTTGTATTGTCATTATTGGATAGACTAAACGTTTGTTAAATGATTAGAATAAATGTCCAAATTCTCTTTCCTTATTAGGCTGCTAGATATTGTTATCACTTTGGCCTTCTGATAATTGTAATTTTAAAGGTTTTGGTTTTTTTTTATATTTGTCGTATGTTAAAGAGTTATATAGTACCCTAGTTGATATGGATTGTTCATCATGGTGTTCTAAGGATCAAATACAGATTCACTTTCTAGGAGTAGTTGATGAAACAAACATAGGTGACGTTATTTTTTTTGACAGGAAAAGTGTTCTCTATTTTCGACTAACATTGGTGACAAATGAAACTTAGAGTTCACACATAGGTAAGACTCATGAGTCTTTTCATCAGATTTTCGTATAAACCACCAAAAGCACAATGTACATATACTACTGTTAAACAAATGATTTCTGATACTTTAAATAGATAATTATTAAAATTAAGTAGCTTTAAGCATGTTTAAGGTGGTAGTTTTACTTATATTAGCCATTAATATGGGGCAGTTTGAATCCTTTAGAATTTCTTCATTTGACGTTCCTTTATATCCATTTGTAATTAAACAAACAAGATAAGAAGCCAACACCCTAGATGTCAATATTAGTTCGACTCTAATCACATAACTTCGATTTCGTCAATTAACATCGGATTAAGGATAGTAAAAATCCAAAGTAAACATCTTACTTTAAATAATGGACCAAGGTGAATTATTTCTATTTCGCATATCTTGACCAATTATTCCTTAGTTTATACCTTTTCATTCAATCTCCGGCCTTAAGTCAAAAAGCTTTGAAATAACACATCATTTGGTACGGGTCTTGAATTGGAAATAATCTTGGATATACTGTTAAATAAATTGGTTTTTTTAAGCTTAGTCGTACAACGGCTTTAATCGGTATAGTTTCAAAGTAAATAATCCGATTATATTTTTCGGATTTACCTATTTGTCAAAAGTCCGAGTCTTTATTGTAATTAGTTTTTCTTTTGGTACGGCTTCAAATTAATAAAGCAGTTTAAAATTAAATCAAAGCATATAATTTATAAACATGTATAAAATTATTTATTTTTAGCCATTTATAATAGTTAAAGCGGCCGTGCTAGAACCACGAGATTCGGGGGTGCCTAACACCTTCCCTCGGGTCAACAGAATTCCTTATTTAGAATTTCTGATTCGCAGACTTCAGTTGGAAAGTCGAAATTTCCTCTATTCGGGATTCGAATAAATCGGTGACTTGGAACACCATAATTTATTCCAAGTGGCAACTCTGAAATTTATTCCAAGTAGAAACTCTGAAATAAATAAATAATCCCATTTCTAATATTGTCACTTAAATTGGAAAAACTCTCCTATGCATTATCCTTCGGGGTAAGCGCACCAAAAGGAGGTGTGACAGCTCTGGCGACTCTGCTGGGGACACAAACCCAGAACCACTGGTTCAGGGTTTAAGAATTCGAGCTTTGAATAATTATTTTATTGGCTTATTTATTATTTGATTTTATTATATGTTTGTATTTAATGTGCTAAATGTTGCTTTTACCGCTTTGATATTTTGTGAATCGTATATAAATTGTGCTGATACCCATTTTCCTCATCTGAGTCTATTTGAAATATAATATCGGGCATTTGCTGGACATAGCCCATTTTCTCAAGACAGCTGTGGTGCTTGGCACCCGGTGAGGGATTTGTAGTCACACATGTTTAGGCAGGGAGTATTGTCAATTAAGCTAGAAAGCTATGCTACCGGTGCACTGACACTCCTCGGCTCGAGTTGTCCGCTCGAGTTAAAGCCAGTCTAGACACCTTTTCCAACATGATGATGACTCAGAAACAAAACCTTATGCCGGATCCCCGATAAGAACGTCTATTTGCATCATGTGCTTATTTGACTTAGGAGGCTCAACACAGGGGTTGGGCTTGTCTAGGACTGGTGTACCTGAAATAAAAGACCAACTTGATGCATCTTTGTTTGTGCATTTACTTCGATCTTACATGCCGACCGGTTTGTTATTAGAAAGAGAGAGGATGAAAGGTGGAAAATGTCAAGGTGTAAAATCGAAATATTTTTATGAAAATAGTCTGTTTTTCTTAGAAAATAATTTTTTGAAAAAATGAAAAAAAAGAGAAAAGAAGAAAAAAAAAATATCTCCGAATAATTTTTGTTTAATAGTTAGTTTCTTTGAAAATATTTTTGAAAAAAAAAATTCCAAATAAATTTTCTTAATTTTACGAAAATTAGTTTCTTTGAAATTAAATTTTGAAAAATGCAAAAAAAAAAAAATTTCAATAATTTTTGTTAATTTTATGAAAAGTAAGTTAGTTTCTCTGAAAATAATTTATTTTAAAAAATACTGTTAAAAATAGTTTGTTTTATTTTCTTAAAATAATTTGGTTCTTTTATTTTCGAACTACGCAAGTTTGATTCTCACCGAGCGTGAGATACGTAGGCAACCCATATCGGGCTCAACTAATACTGCTTTTTGAAATTTTTTTTAAAAAAATAGTAAAATTAGGAGGTTTGTCCTTAGTCAAGAGTTAGGAAATTTTGCAAAAATAGTCAAACGCTTCAAAAGGGGCACCGAAGGACTAATTTCGCAAAAAAGGAACAGAGTCATCACACCGGTATCCTGTTACACAGCCTTCAAATCTTCCTCAAGTGCTGAAAGGCCGTGTTAACAATTTTCTTTTTAAAAAAAATAGTTAAAAAAAGAGAAATTTTGGGAAAAAATCTTAAGTTTTATTTTATCTTTTCTAGGATCAGCATGACTTCATCGCAAAGAATCGGCCAGAAAAAGGCGAGAGATGAAATGCCACCCATTTTCATGGTCCAGGACAAAACCCTGGGTCAGCTCTGTAAATGGTGGGCCAGTTTTTCGTCTTGGGAAAGAAATCAAGTCCACAAGCACCTCAAGTTTCTTCCAGATATTATGATGATAAAACCGGACAAAATTCTGATCAGAGCTTTAGTGAGTTTTTGGGACTCAACAAGTAATGTTTTCAGATTTCGAGACTGCGAAATGACGCCCACTTTGGAAGAACTGGGCGGACTCACAGGATTTGGGAAAGATTTGCACAAAAAGAGACCCGCAGCTCCTAGGAAAATGGGTGTGAATAATTTCTTGAAGAAGTTATGTCTCCGACAAGTTCCCATGGGTTGTTTGGATAATGGTTGGGTTTCGCTGGAGTATCTCTATAACAGATTTGGTGATAAGAAAGGGTTCGTGAAATTCTCAAACACTGAATTTGTTAACCAGTTGAATTATGACGCCTGGGGAGATCTAAGGATCTACGCCTTCATGATCGTTTTTCTAGGAACCATGGGTTTTCCTGAACGTGGCGGACGCATCAGAATCCCTTTGGCTACGGTGGTCTCATATTTACAGAGTAACGAAGAACACACTATTCTTCCTATGATCTTAGGAGACATCTTTCGGGCCTTAATTCGGTGTCAAGAAGGACAGGATTATTTTGAAGGTTGTAACATTTTATTACAAATGTGGTTTGTAGAGCATCTCTATCATCACCCGATTGTGATAGACTTCAACGTGGACTGGCTAAATTACATTCGTTGTCATATGAACAGAGCTGCCCGTTGCAACCTTCCAACTGACTTAAGGACTTGGCAAGAACTTCTCAACTCTTTGAGAGCAGACCGATTCACCTGTAATTATTATTGGTTCCCTTACGCTAAAATCATGCACATGTCAACATATCGCCCATTCTACATACTAATGGGTTTCAGGGGTTTCCAACCATATGCCCCGCTACGTGTCATGCGGCAGCTGGGTAGAGAACAAAAAAGGCCCAGATTAAAGATATGCAATCATTCACATGGGAATTCACGACGGAGGAGCTCCCAAGAGAGACTTATGCACAAAAGGTGTGGTTCGGTAGTCGACTCTCCGACATCGACGAAATGGTTGCCGATCGAGAACGAGGAGAAGTGAGCCTCGCATATCTTGAATGGTTCCACAGCCAATCAATGCCCGAGAAAAGAGCAAAAAGGTCGGTAAAATATACCGTCGATTGGGAGAAAGAGATAGAAACCAGAGTTAGGGAGGCTAGACGTGAAACGGCGCAAGATTTCCAATCTTGCATTAACACCTTAAAAGAGGACAAGTGAATTATGGAAGCTGTCATGGACATACAACAGGCTGATTTCGATCAGGAAAGGGTCGGCTGGGAGCAGGAAAGAGAAACACTCCGAACTCAAATTCAGGAGATGCAATTGACCGCAGAAAGGTCGAGGAGAAGTCGGAATGACGAGATGCTTATAAATGGCTTGGAAAGGAAAGCCTTTGAGCATCAAGAAGACTTGGAAAAGGCAGAAATCCAGACAAAATGGAGAAGAGCAGCCCACTAAGAAGCACTTCGTCTACAACGGATAGGGAAAGATTATGAGGCGATCGTCACTGATTTAAGAGACGCAAATTCCGCTTTTAGAGAGCAAATTCTCAGGCAAGCCCGAGATGCCAAAGCAGATAGAGACCGCTGCCACGACTTAATGGCGCGGATGGAGAGGCAAATAGATAGGCTTTTGGATTAAGTCACCGGTAATGCTCAAGTATTGAGGGCAAAGAACCGACACATAGGGCAATTGCTTAGAGAAAAAGATATGATCAGGGCCAGGATCAATGAAATCGGGCACTATATCACTATAAGATGCCTGACCTGCGAACAAGTACCCCGGCCTACCCTCTTCTCTTCAATCATGGAATGTGTCCACCAAGTCTTGGCAGAATTGAGGAGTCTACATAGAGATCTTGCACCGAGAACCGCAGCAAGGCCAAACAACACCTCACGGATGCAAAGATTCAAAGCGTTGGAACATGCTTAGAAGAGTCTGTTATTTTTTCATTTTTAGAGTTTGTTTGTCCTTTTAAAGTCTTCCTCCATTGTCGTCTTTTTGCAAAGTGTTTCAAGTTGAAATTTGTGAAATAAAATTAAAAAAAAATTATTTCATTTGTATCTTATGTTTCTTGTTTCCGAACTACGCCCAGTCTGATTCATGCGGGGACGTGATACGTAGGCAATCCACCTAAGATTCGACCATCACTAAAAGAAAAGAAAAACGAAAAAAGGGGGAAGATAAAAGAAAAGAAATCTGATAAAAAGAGGAAGGGGGTGAAAGCAAAGGAAAGTACAAACCGGAATGACACATCGCAATTGAATACACGTAGCAACACAATCAACTGTATAAGTGCATCGCACCCAACGTGAGATTACTTATCTGTTATGTTGTTTCAGACTAATCGTTTGTTTGCCAAACTCCAGGTTTTAGTAAAGAGTGATTGATTTTGTGGTAATCTAGCATCACATTTATACTTCACGAGGTCCAAAGGAAGAGTTTAGCATCCCAAAAGTACCCATCCTTATTTCACAAGGTCAAAAAGACGTGACAACATGTCTTCAGAAATCCCTCTACCAACCATTCCCGTTTCGGAAGAAAGCTCCATAACAACCGTTCCGACTACTGAGTCAGCAGCTGTAGAGGAAAATAGGATTTTGCGTTGCCGCATGATGGAGATGTTAAATGATTGGAATAACGGGAAAGAGCCCCCAAGTCTGATCTCTGGGTTCCCCGAACTTTTCCTCAGATCAAATGGGATTTCTAATACCCCCACTGATTACCCACCTACTATGTTTGGGTATTCTAATGTCGTATCCCTCTCCGAATCACCCTCCACTTCCTATCCTCGGGTGACGACATTGGATACATCCACAAGAACATCAGTCGATTTGCCAGTTCCAATCACGGCGCATCCCGCCACACATACTCCTTTCTTTGATTCCTCATCCTTTACATTCCCGGCACCAGCCCTTGCACGGGATCCTACCCAGGTTGCCACCAATATCTGTCCACAGCCACCTCAATATGAGTTCATACCAAGCCAAAATCTAAAAGCTCCCGAGCAGGACGAAATGGCAAAAGGAATGAGAAGCTTGGAGCAGAGTCTGAAAAACATGCAAGGTCTGAGCGGGCAAAAAAGTGTTTCTTACGCCGATTTGTGCATGTTCGCACATGTACATTTGCCCTCAGGATTTAAAACACCGAAGTTTGAAAAATATAATGGACATGGCGATGCTATTGCTCACCTCAAGAAGTATAGCAATCAGTTGCGAGGTGCCGGTGGCAAGGAAGAGTTGCTAATGGCATATTTCGGAGAGAGTCTAGTTGGGATAGCCTTAGAATGGTACATGGACCAGGACATATCTCGCTGGCACATTTGGGACGATTTGGCTAGAGATTTTGTTAAACAATTCCAGTACAACATCGACATTGCACCGGATAGGAACTCTTTATCGAATTTGAACAAGAAGCCCTTAGAGAGCTTCAGGGAATATGCTATCAAGTGGCGTAAACAAGCGTCTAGGGTGAAACCCACCATGAATGAAATCGAAATGGTCACGACCTTCCTCCAGGCTCAGGAGCCGGACTATCTTCAAAACATGATGTCAGCGATGGGAAAACCTTTCGCCGAAGCAATCAAGATTGGAGAGATGGTGGAGAATGGCTTAAAAACTGGTAGAATTTAGAGTCAAGCAGCCATTCGAGCAACCTCCCAAGCCATCCAAGGCGGGTCTAGAGGGATTCCCAGGGGAAAAAAGAAAGAAGAAACTGTCAAGGCGGCAGTAGAAGATAGAAGATACCGAGCCCCAAGGCAGGTATTCTCTGAAAGGGCCCCCCAGCATTGCTATTCACACCATGGAATGACCTATGCTCCTCCGCCTCCACCCTACGCGGTCATGAATGCTCAACCTTTTGCACGACCATAGCCACCAGCCAACAGAAATCCACCTCCATTCCAAAGAAACCAACCTCCCTACCTAAACCAATACAACCCCCGACCAAATAACACCCGCCATCGTGAGCCACCCAAGAAGAAATTTACACCAATTGGGGAGCCATATTCCACTCTCTTTCCCAAACTCAGGCAAGAGAACCTATTGCAGCCCATTCCGCAGAACAGGCAGAATCCGGACTCTCCTGCCTACCAACGAGGAATATACTGTGTCTATCATTCAGGGGTTGAGGGGCATAGCACCGACAATTATTGGACTTTAAAGAAGGCGGTGCAAGATCTAATCAATCAAGGGAGATTAGTTTTCGCAGATGAAGACATCCCAAATATGACAAATAACCCATTGCCAGCCCACAATAACGGGCCAGTAATTGGGATGATTTGTGAAGATAAGGAATTTGACCCGGCCTTGAAAGGGATAATTGCCATCGCCAACGTGGAGAAGCGGCCTGATGTTACCCCAAAACAAGAGAAAGTGGGGAAAAAGATTGAAGTTGCCAAGACTGGATCTGAAAAGAAGATCGAAATGAAGGCATCGTCTCAAAAGAATGGAGTTCTTTACCTCCCGCGAGGCCGAGTGGAAAAACCCCTATCAATAGGTGCCCCCAAAATGTTTCATTTGAAGAGGGAAACAACGGTGTATGTACCAAAGGGAACCTATGTGGCCCGAAAGCCAATTGAACCACTACAACCAGATGAACCCATGGTTATTGCACGTGTGCAACAAAAACCCATGACAGATCCATCCGCTGTACCTTGGAGCTATCAGCGAACACTCGTTACACGCAAAGGAAATGAGGTCGCAGGAGAATCATCTGGGAGCATCTTGGGGAAAAAGTATTTGATCACGCAGGAGATAAATAATGCTACACAAAGGCGTTTCCCATCCAAAAAACCTGTAAGCACAGAAGAAGTAGAGGACGTTTTTCAGAAGATGCAGTTGCCTGACTATGAGGTAATAGACCAACTGCGCAAATACCCGGAGCAGGTATCCATGTTGTCCCTGTTAATGAAGTCCGCTAAACATCAAAAGGTTTTGTTAAAAACCTTGAATGAGGCATATGTGCCTGTTGAGACTTCATCCGAACAACTTGAAAGAATGACAGAGAGGTTCTTCGCGATCAATCGGATTTCTTTCAGTAAAGCTGATTTGCCTTTGGAAGGTGCCGCCCACAATAAAACTTGGCATTTGACTGTCAAAAGCGAAGGCTACTACATGAAGAGAGTCATGGTGGATGGGGGCTCAGGAGTAGACGTATGCCCGATTTCCACTCTGGACCGCAAAGGAAATGGAGCTGAACGAATTCGGCCCAACAACGTATGCGTGCGAGCCTTTGATGGTATGAAGAGAGACACGGTCGGAGAGATTGATGTGATTCTAACCATCAACCCGGTAGATTTCAAGTTCTAGATATGGACACTTCCTACAACTTTCTTCTGGGAAGACCATGGATTCATGCAGCTGGGGATATACCCTCTACCCTCCATAAGATGCAAAAGTTTGAACACAATGAACAATAAATCGTGGTCCACGAGGAGGACAGGCAGTCGATCTATCGGGACCCATCCATCCCATGCTTAGAAGCGCAAGAAGGAAGCGAACCCATCGTTTATCAAGCTTTTGAGGTTGTATTGGCAGACCAACACGAAGAAGGGAACCGTTGCCCCCAACCCTTTTTGTCTAATGCCTCCATCATGGTGGCAAAAGAAATGATCAAACACGGCTTCCAGCCAGGAAAAGGTTTGGAAATGTCCTTGCAAGGAGTATCAAAGCTGATAACTTTGCCCACAGTTGAAAAGTTCTTTGGAGTAGGCTTTCGTCCTACCCCGGAAGATGAGAAATGGGCCAATAAAAGAAAGGAAAAGGGATGGGTTCTACCATGACCATTGCCACATTTGTACCAAACTTTTGTGCGACCAAGATACAGTGAAGAAGAAGAAGATGAGGTCTTCACATCAGAGGAAATCGAAGACTTCTGTGGGGCTATGAGGCAAATGCTTTATGATGTTAACATGGTTCAATTAGGAGAAGGTACAAGCACCGCTGAGGTGCTATATGTGGGCCCAGAAGCCAAATTACTAAATTGGAAGGCCACACCATTCCCAGTCAGGTGGGAATTCTGGTAGATTTGTCCTGTTACTTTTCCTTCATCATAAGTTACTTCAGGACGTAACTTGGATGTTTTTCTTTGTTTTCTTGTATTTTCAGTCTTCCAAATGTAACTTTGTTTATCTTCAGAAAATTCCAAGAAAATGAAATAAATATTTTCATCATTTTGCACTCTTTCTAATTTTTTGTTATTTATTCTTTCTTTTCAGTCCTAATAATGTGACTTTAAATAACATGACATGCTTGCGGACTTCATGCTCAAATCTGAACGCTCCACCTAATTTGGAAATAATGAACCAAGAACCGAAATACGATAAAGAAGAGGCTTTTAGGGAAATAAATCGAGAATTGGAACATTTTGAGAATAAACCTAAGACGAACTTGAATGATACTGAACCGGTTAATTTGGGAACTGCTGAAGAGATCCGAGAGACCAAGATAAGCATCCACACATATGAGAAAACTCGAGATGCAATAATCCAGCTCTTGTTTGAATTTAAAGATGTGTTTGCTTGGTCTTACGATGACTTGTCAGGATTAAGAGCCGATCTAGTGGTGTACAAGTTGGCAATCTACCCTGACTATCGCCCAGTGCAACAGAAGTAAAGGAAGTTCAAAACTGACATCAGTGATAAAATCAAAGAAGAAATCATTAAACAGTTAAAAACAGGGGTAATTCGAGTGGTACAATACACCATATGGTTGGCTAATGTTGTGCCTGTGCCAAAGAAGGACGAAAATACTCGAGTATGCGTAGATTACCGAGATCTGAATAAAGCAAGTCCTAAAGATAACCTTTCTTTATCCACATCCTCGTTGATAACTGTGCCAAACATGAGATACAATCGTTTGTGGATTATTATGCGGGGATATCATCAAGTGTTGATGGATGAAGAAGACGCCGAGAAGACTGCCTTTACCACACCTTGGGAACTTACTACTACCGGGTCATGCCATTCAGTTTAAAAAATGCTGGAGCAACGTACATGAGAGCTATGACTGCCATTTTCCACGACATGAAACATCAGGAAATAGAGGTGTACATGGACGATGTGATCATCAAATCCAGAACTCAGGGCGATCATGTGCGAGACTTGAGGAAATTCTTTGAAAGGTTGCGAAAATACGACTTGAAGTTGAATCCGGCCAAATGCGCTTTCGGAGTCCCGTCAGGTAAACTCTTGGGTTTCATAGTCAGTAGAAGAGGTATTGAATTGGATCCCACAAAGATAAAATCCATCCGAGACTTACCGCCTCCAAGCACAAAGAAAGACTTAATGAGTCTTCTGGGCCGACTAAACTACATCAGTAGGTTTATCGCCCAATTGACTTCTACATGTGAGCCCATATTCAAGTTGCTGAAGAAAGACGCTGCAATCAAGTGGAAAACTGAATGTCAAGAAGCTTTCGAAAAAATCAAAGAATATTTGTCAAACCCTCCGGTCTTGGTCCCGCCAGAGCCAGGGAGACCTTTTTTCTTGTATTTAACAATCTTGGAAAACTCTTTTGGGTTTGTCCTCGGACAACGTGATGCGACGGAGAAGAAAGAGCAGGCGATTTACTACCTGAGCAAGAAATTCACTAGTTATGAGGTCAAGTATATTTTGCTGGAAAGAACGTGTTGTGCTTTAACTTGGGTCGCTCAGAACTTGAGACACTACCTCCAAGCTCATACGACTCGCCTCATTACCCGGTTGGATCATTTGAAGTATATATTCCAGAAACTGATGCCCACCGGAAGATGGGCAAAATGGCAAATCCTGCTCACTGAGTTTGACATAGTCTATGTCACTCGCACGACAATGAAGGCCCAAGCGTTGGCAGATCACTTGGACGAAAACTCGATCGACGAAGAGTATCAACCATTGAATACCTATTTTCCTGATGAAGAGGTAAACACGACAAAAGTTGTTTCGGAGGACAGTCATGCTTGGAAAATGTTCTTCGATGGGGCAGTAAACGCTAAAGGTGTAGGGATTGGGTCAATTTTGATCTCTCCCGCCGGTCAACATTACCCAGCTACAGCTAGGCTCCGTTTCTTTTGTACGAACAATACGGCTGAGTATGAAGTTTGCATCATGGGTATGAACATGGAAATTGATCAGGGTGTTGAAGATTTGTTGATCATGGGAGATTCAGATCTGATTATCAAACAATCTCAAGGTGAATGGGAAACTCGGGACGTTAAGCTCCTCCCTTACCGACTACATGTGAATATTCTTGGCAAACGATTTGCATCGATAGAGTTTAGGTACATCCCACGATGTCACAATGAACTGGCTGACGCACTTGCCACTCTAGCTTCAATGCTACCTTATCCAGGCAACACCCACGTCGATCCTTTGGAAATCCAAATCAGGGAAAGACACGGTTATTGCAATGCAATCGAAGAAGGACCAAACGTCAAGCCATGGTACTACGATATCAGGAGAATCTTGAAAACACAAGAATACCCTGAAGTTGCTGCTGGAGATCAAAAGAGGACCAATAGGCGACATGCAAGTGGTTTCCTTTTGAGCGGCGAGGTCTTATATAAAAGAACCCCGGATCTTAACCTCTTAAGGTGTGTTGATGTCGAATAAGCAGGAAGAATCATGCACGAAGTACACGCAGGAGTGTGCGGGCCTCATATGAATGGGTATGCCAAGAAAATCCTTCGAGCTGGGTATTATTGGATAACCATGGAGAAAGATTATTTCAGTTTTTTCCGGAAATGCCATCAATGTCAGGTACATGGAGATCTGATTCATGCACCTCCAACTGAGCTACATCCCATGTCAGCACCGTGGCCATTTGTCGCTTGGGGAATGAATGTCATCGGCCCGATTGAGCCGGAGTTCTAGACAATCGCATGAACGATTACCTTTCGCCTTACTGGGATATCATACTATAGTGCGCACATCGGTAGGAGCAACCCCATACCTGCTAGTCTACGGAACCGAGGCTGTGATACCGGTAGAGGTAGAAATTCCTTCACTCCGGATGATTGTTGAAGCAGAGGCTGTGATACCCTAGTTCACCAATCGTGAACATGTCATGACGGCACCCAGTTCCCATGACTAGGTAAGCCTAACACGTTGCGGAATATATCAATTTGTGAACATTAAATAAGAAATAGCGGAAAACGATATAAATAGGAATGTAATCCGTGCCGCTTGACACATACACCCGTCAAACACACTGTATAAAACACCACTAAGACCGGAATCCCACGGGCAACACAGACTAAAAGAGAGTATACAACTGTGGCTCTATGTGTAAAGAGTATCTAACAATGAAATGAAGGAAAACATCTACTAATACTATCAGAATAGAAGGAGGGCATCCGGATCCGCGGACGTAGCATATCATACCTCGAGGTCTCCAAATGTGCTGTTGATGTCACCTAGTATGGGCCTGTCCTGATGTACCTGGATCTGCACAACAAAAGTGTGCAGAAGAGTAGCATGAGTACACCACGGCGGTACTCAGTAAGTGTCAAGCCTAACCTCGATGGAGTAGTGACGAGGAAGGTCAGGGCCCTACTGAGAGAAAACAATTACAAAAAATGATAATAACAATAATAAGCAGTTTAAATGATAAAAATTCCGAAATAACAACAATAAAATGATTACTGCAACCGTCTACAATTAATACTAACAACAAGTAACAAACTCAATTAACAAGTCCAGGACCTGTGGGAATTGAACCCACAGTCCCATTAACAGTACCCCTTGGTCTCCGGGAATCGAACCCGCAGCCCATGTCTCAATAAATCTCAGGATCTCGGGGAATCGAACCCGCAGTCCCTACCAATAACTCGGGATCTTCGAGAATCAAACCCGCAGTCCCTACCAATAACTCAAGATCTCCGGGAATCAAACCCGCAGCCCCTACCAATAACTTAGGATCTCCGGGAATCGAACCCGCAGTCCACACCTCAATAACTCGGATCTCCAAGAATCGAACCTGCAGTCCACAAACAATATTACTTTGGGTCTCTGGGAATCGAACCCACAGCCCTGGGATCTCCAGGAATTGAACCCGCAGTCCACCAACACATCAAATAAAGAAAACACACAGAGAGAATATAATATATTTAATTACAACTTCACCGAAAACTAGTGCCAACAATTTATCAAGAAGTTCAAGTAAGTCAACTAGGCAATTAAACATGTTGAATCCTAGCTAATCATGCTTTTCTAACGAATAACGGGTAAAAGTAACGCTTTTATCAGCTAAGAGCAGGAATATCACTAATCGGACATTTCAAGTAAAGTGTGTGTTACAACAACCAGCGCATGTACACGCCCGTCACCTCGCATACAAGGCATTTAAACAATCACTTAATATCCTAGGGGTGAAAGTTCCCCCACACGAGGTTAGACAAGCCACTTACCTCGACTCCGGTACAAAACCGCTAAGAGACAATTCTCTTGCCGTGAATGTCGGCCTCCCCAGGTGTAGTATCTGATAAAAATCAATAGAATCATATCAAAATAGGCCAATTGGGCATTACCCAACCAAAACAACTCAAATACACCAAAAACCACAAGTTGCCAAGACCCGACTTTTGGTACGCTTATCGAAAAATCACGAAAGTTATATATTCGGAACCCTCGTCTCAATACGAGTCTAAGCATATAAGATTTACCAAATTCGGACTCCATTTGCCCATTCAAAACCTTGATTTTCTAAAGTTCAAGCCTAGGGCTAAATCCTCCATAAATTACCCCAAATTCCTCCATTTTCATGATATAATTGCATAATATTACCAATACTAATCATAAGATGAGTCCATAGTAGATTACCTGATGATTCCCCTTGAATGTCCCTCAAAAATTGCCCAAATCGCTTCTTAAGACGAGACCCCAATGTGTGAAATGTTTCTGAAATTTTCTAACTTCTGATACAATTAATCTTCTGCGATTTTCGCTTCTGCGGACTATTTTCCGCTTCTGCGGATCCGCTTTCGCGACACTTTGTCGCTTCTACGAACCCCAGGCCTGGCTAGCCCATGCCGCTTCTGCGAGCCTGAAGCCGTTTCCATGAGGCCGCTCGTACGGACAATAGTCCGCCCCAACGAACAGGAGTTAGCTTCTGCGGACTCGCCTAAGCGAAGGCTTGTCCGCTTCTGCGGAATTCCCCAACTCATCTCCTAACCGCTTCTGCGGTCCCCATCCTCGCACCCGCGATGCCGCTTATGCGGACAAAGGACCGCCCCTGCGCCCCTGCGCCCCTGTCCGCTTCCGCGCTCCAATTTCCGCTTCAGTGGACTCGCCTCTGCGGTTCCATTTCCGCAGGCGCGAAAACAACAGAGGTAGAATTCCAAAACCTGCAATTTCCATGTTTTCTCCTCGTTTAACCATCCGAAATCACCCCCGAGGCCCTCGGGACCTCATCCAAACACGCCAACACATCCTAATACCTCATACGAACTTGTTCCAATCCTCAAAACACGTCTAACAATATCAAAACCCATAATTCAAATCGAATTCAAGGCTAAATTTCTTAAAACTTTCCGAGTTACACATTCGATCTAAAACCCGACCAAACGACGTCCGAATGACCTGAAATTTGCGGATATATCCAAAATCATATAACGAAGCTACATAAATTGTCGGAATTCCATTCCGACCCCCGGATCAAAATCTCACCTAGCGTTCGGATTCCCCAAAATTTCAAACTTCGGCATTTCAAGCCTAATTGAGCTACGGACCTCCAAAATGCATTCCGAACGCGCTCCTAACCCCGAAATCACCTAACGAAGCTAATGGAGCCATCAGATTTCCGTTCCGAGGTCGTCTTAACACTGTTCTAGCTACGGGCCATTTTTCAACTATAAGGCTTCTATTTAGGGACTAAGTGTCCCAAAATGCTCCAAATTTCAGAACTGACTCTCCTGGCAACACACAATAGCAGAAATGCACTTGGGGAACAGTTAAATTGGGGATTGGGGCGTAATTTTATGAAACGACCGGCCGGGTCGTTACATCTTTCCACACTTAAAGATTCGTTCGTCCTCGAATGAGCATAGAAAACATACCTGGAATGGTGAAAAGATGAGGGTACTGGCTGCGCATATCCTGCTCGGTCTCCCAAGTCGCCTCCTCGACCGGCTGACCCCGCCACTGAACCTTTATCGAAGCGATGTTCTTTGACCTTAGCTTCCTGACCTGCCTGTCTAGAATGGCTACTGGTTCCTCAACATAAGACAGATCCTTATCTAGCTGAACAGAATTGAAGTCCAACACATGCGACGGGTCACCATGGTATCTCCGGAGCATAGAGACATGAAATACGGGGTGGACTCCGGCTAGGCTGGGAGGTAAGGCTAACTCATAAGCTACCTCCCCAACACGCCTCAAAATCTCAAAAGGGCAAATAAATCTAGGACTCAGCTTCCCTTTCTACCCAAACCTCATAACGCCTTTCATGGGCGAGACTTGAAGCAGAACACGCTCACTAACCATAAAAGCCACATCACGAACCTTCTTGTCTGCATAACTCTTCTGTCTAGACTGGGCTGCATGAAGTCTGTCCAGAATCACCTTGGCCTTGTCCATATCATCCTGAACCATATCAGTACCTAGCAACCTGGCCTCGCCAGGCTCGAACCAACCCACGGGAGACCTGCACCTCCTATTATATAGGGCCTCATACGGTGCCATCTGAATACTGGACTAGTAGCTGTTGTTATAAGCAAACTCCGCCAGTGGCAAGAAGTGATCCCATGAACCCCCAAACTCAATCACAAACGCATGGAGCATATCCTCCAAAATTTGAATGGTGCGCTCGGACTAACCATCAGTCTGGGGATGAAATGTTGTGCTCAGCTCCACCCGAGTGCCCAACTCCTGCAGTACGGCTCTCCAGAACCGTGAAGTGAACTAAGTGCCTCTATTTGAAATGATGGAAACTAGAATACCATGCAGCCGAACTATCTCTCTGATGTAGATCTCCGCTAGTCGCTCTGATAAATAAGTAGTGCTCACTGGTATGAAATGGGCGGACTTGGTCAGTCGGTCCACAATAACCCAAATGGAATCAAACTTCCTAACAGTCCGTGGAAGTCCAGATACAAAGTCCATGGTGATGCACTCCCATTTCCACTCTGGAATCTCAATCTGCTGCATCAATCCACCCGGACGCTGATGCTCGTACTTCACCTACTGGCAGTTGAGGCATCTAGAAACATAATCAACGATATCTCACTTCTTCCGCCTCCGCCAGTAATGCTGTCTCAAGTCCTCATACATCTTCACGGCACCCGGATGGATGGAATACCGCGAGCTATGGGCCTCTGCTAGAATCATCCCTCGAAGATCATCTACATTGGGCACACAGATACGCCCCTACATCGTCATAACTCCATCATCCCCAATGATAACATCTCGAGCATCACCACGCCGAACTTTATCCCGAAGGACAAGCAAATGAGGGTCGTCGAACTGACGCTCCCTAATGCGGTCAAATAGAGAAGACCGAGAAACCACACAAGCCAGAACCCGGCTGGGCTCCGAAAGATCCAGTCTGATAAACTACCTCGCTAAGGCCTGAACATCCATCGCCATAAGTCTCTCCGAAGCTGGTAGATATGCCAAACTCCCCACACTCTCTGCCCGACGACTCAAGGCATCGGCAACTACGTTAGCCTTGCCCGGATGATAGAGAATAGTAATATCATAGTCCTTCGGTAGCTCCAACCATCTCCTCTGACGCATATTCAGGTCCTTCTGCTTAAGCAAGTGCTGCAAGCTCCGGTGATCAGTGTAGATCTCACAAGGAACCCCATATAAGTAATGACGCCAAATCTTCAAGGCGTGAACAATGGCGACTAGCTCCAGATCATGAACATGATATGTCTTCTCACGTACCTTCAGCTGTCTGGACGCGTAGGCAATCACCCTACCGTCCTGCATCAATACTGCACCGAGTCCAACTCGTGAGGCATCACAATATACAGTATAGGATCCCGAACCTGTAGGCAATATTAATATAGGGGTTGAAGTCAAAGATATCTTGAGCTTCTGAAAGCTCGCCTCACACTTATCTGTCCACTGAAAAGGGGCACCCTTTTGGGTCAATCTGGTCATAGGTGCTGCAATCGAAGAGAACCCCTCCACGAAACGATGGTAATAGCCCGCCAAACCAAGGAAACTGCGAATCTCAGTAGCGGAGGAGGGTCTGGGTCAACTCTGCACATCCTCCACCTTCCTCGGATCTACTCGAATACCATCACTCGACACTACAACAACAACAACAACAACCCAGTATAATCCCACTCAGTGGGGTCTGGGGAGGGTAGTGTGTACGCAGACCTTACCCCTACCCTAAGGTAGAGAGGTCCCTCTAGACCCCCGGCATCACTCGACACTACGTGGCCCAAAAATGCCACTGAACTCAACCAGAATTCACATTTAGAGAACTTGGCATATAGTTGCTTCTCCCTCAGAATCTAAAGCACTATCCTCAAATGTTGCTCGTGCTCTTCCCAATTCCGGGAATATACTAGAATATCATCAATGAAAACAATCACGAACGAGTCCAGATATGGCCTGAACACACTGTGCATCAATTGCACAAAGGCCGATGGGGCACTAGTCAGCCCAAAGGACATCACAAGGAACTCTAGTGACCATACCGAGTCCTGAAGGCAGCCTTCGGGATATCTGGCTCCCGAATCTTCAGCTGGTGATACCCAGAGCGCAAATCAATCTTAGAAAACACATGTGCGCCATGTAGCTGGTCAAACAAATCATCAATGCGAGGCAAAGGATATCGGTTCTTCACTGTAACCTTGTTCAGCTGACGATAGTCAATACACATACACATAGAACCGTCCTTTTTCTTCACAAACACCACAGGAGCACCCCAAGGCGAAACATTGGGTCGAATGAAACCCTTACCCAAAGGCGAAACATTGGGTCGAATGAAACCCTTACCCAATAACTCCTGTAACTGATCCTTCAACTCCTTCAACTCAGGAGGAGCCATACGGTACGGTGGAATAGAGATGGGTTGAGTGCCCAGCAACAAGTCAAAAGCAAAATCAATATCTCTGTCAGGCGGCATAACCGGGAGATCAGCTGGAAATACATCAGCAAAGTCACGTACCATAGGAACGAAATCAATAGAGGGAGTGTCAATACCGACGTCCCGCACATAAGATAAATAAGCAGCACACCCCTTCTCAACCATACGCTGAGCTCTGAGGAAGGAAATGAACACGGCTAGGGGTGTGATCTAGAGTACCACTCCACTCAATACGTGGAATGCCTGGCATAGACAGCGTCACGGTCTTGGCGTGACAATCAAGAATAGCATAATGGGGCGACAACCAGTCCATGCCTAGAATAATATCAAAATCGACCATCCCGGGCAATAATAGATCCGTTCTGGTCTCAAAACCACAAATGGTAACCAAACATGACCGATACACGCGGTCCACTACCAAAGAATCACCCACCGGAGTGGAAACATAAATGGGGGCACTCAAAGAATCCCGAGGCACACCCGGATGAGAAGCAAAGTAAGAAGACACATATGAAAAAGTGGAACCAGGGTCGAATAGAACCGATGCCTCCCTGTGACTAACCAGAATAATACATGTGATAATAGAATCAGATGCAACAGCTGCGGTGCGATCAGGAATAGCATAGAATCTGGCATGTCCCCTCTCTCGAGGGCGGCCTCTGGCACCCTGATCCCCGCCCCTGGCTGTCTGGGCAGGTGAAATGGCAGCTGGAGTTGGAATGATGGCCTGCTGGCCCTGAGAACCACGCTGATACTGCAAACACTGAGGAGGTGCTCCCCTTCTACGCCTGGGGCACTCCCTAAGGAGATGGCGAGTATCCCCGCACCAAAATCAAGCTCTGGGAGGACACTGTGGATGTGACTGCTCGGCCTCACCCCCACTAGTCTGACCTCTGGAGGTACCCCGCGCAGGAGGTGCACTGGAAATTGGTGGAGCATAATAAGGCTCCGAAGGTGCTGGAAGAGCTGGAGTACTACCGGCTGCTAGCAATGCTGAGTGAACTGGCCGACCGAAAGAACAACTGCCAAAACGACCGGCAGCTGAAGTGCGGGCACCAGAGAAATGGCCCGACTCAAGAGACCTCTTGGCCTCCCTCTCTCCCCGCTCTCTAGGGAGCATACTCTCGATCCTCCCGGCAATGCTCACTGCCTGTTGATAAGATATATCTGTCTCCAACTCTTTGGCCATGCTGGACCGGATTGGCGGAATCAGGCCCTCAATAAATCTCTGCACTCTCTCCCGGACCGTGGCTACCAAGGCCGGTGCATGCCTGGCTAGACGGGTGAAACTGATAGCATACTCCGATACCGACATGGAGCCCTATCGCAACCGCTCAAACTCCGAGCGCCAAGAATCCCTAAGGCTCTAGGGAATAAACTCCCTCAAAAACAGATTTGAAAACTGCGTCCAAGTCAATGAAGCAGACTCCTCTGGACTATCCAACTCATACGTGCGCCACCAATCATAAGCGGCCCCACGAAAGATGAAAAATAGTGAAGGAAACCCCACTGGTCTCCACTATCCCCATAGTACGAAGGATACAATGACACTCATCCAGAAAGCCCAATGCATCATCTGTAGCCAAACCACTGAACACTAGAGGATCATATTTCTTGAACCTCTCTAATCTACGCCGCTCATCCTCGGAAGCAGCTGGCCCACCTCCGGGCTATACTAGGGCGGCATGAGGTATAGTAATAATCTCTAAAACCTGCCCAACGGGCACTCGCTGCTCAGGTGTAACGGCTGCGGGAGTCTGGGTCCCTCCCCCGGCCTGAGATGTAGCTGCAGTGAGAGGAAGCAACCCTGCCTGAGCCAAAGTGGTATACATACTCATGAACCGGGCCAGGGTCTCCTGGAGTGCTGGAGTAGTAGCAGCTGTAGTCGGTGTACTAGGTGCCTGCGCTCCAACCTGGTCCACCTGTGGCACCTTAGCGGCAGCGTGCGCGGGTGTTATGGCTGCACCTCAGGCGCGTCCTCATCCTCTACCTCGGCCCCGGCCTGAGACGGCGGCAATAGGAGGCGCGGGTACCTGATCATCGCGATTAGCACGTGTCCTCACCATCTGTGAGAGAATAGAAAGCAATAGTTTAGTTTTGGTGCCAAAAATATCACACGACAAGGAATCCAAAAGAAATGAAGAGTTTCCTAAACAGTTACATAGCCCCTCGTAGATAAATACAGACGTCTCTGTATCGATCAGCGAGACTCTAAGTAACCGGTCTGTTACAAAATGATAATAACAACAATAAGCAGTTTAGATGATAATAACTTTGGAAATGCAACAATAAAATGATTACTGCAACCGTCAACAATTAAATAACAGCAAGTAACAACTCAATCAATAACTCAGGATCTCCGGGAATCGAACGTGCAATCCCTACCAATAACTCAAGATCTTTGGGAATCAAACCCGCAGTCCCTACCAATAACTCAGGATCTTCCTGGGAATCGAACCCGCAGTCCACATCTCAATAACTCGGATATCCGGGAATCGAACCCACATTCCACAAACAATATTACTTCGGGTCTCTGGGAATCAAACCCACAGCCTGGGATATCCAGGAATTGAACCCGCAGTCCACCAATACATCAAATAAAGAAAACACACAGAGAGAATATAATATGTTTAATTACAACTTCACCGAAAACTAGTTCCAACAATTTATCAAGAAGTTCAAGTAAGTCAACTAGGCAATTAAACATGTTGAATCCTAGCTAATGATGCTTTTCTAATGAATACCGGGCAAAAGTAACACTTTTATCAGCTAAGAGCAGGAATATCACTAATCGGACAATTCAAGTAAAGTGTGTGTTACAACAACCAGCGCATGTACACGCCCATCACCTCGCATACAAGGCATTTAAACTATCACTTAATATCCTAGGGGTGAAAGTTCCCCCACACGAGGTTAGACAAGCCACTTACCTCGACTCCGGTACAAAACCGCTAAGAGACAATTCTCTTGCCGCGAATGCCGGCCTCCACATGTGTAGTATCTGATAAAAATCAATAGAATCATATCAAAATAGGCCAATTGGGCATTACCCAATTAAAACAACTCAAAATACACCAAAAACCACAAGTTGCCAAGACCCGACTTTCGGCACGCTTATCGAAAAATCATGAAAGTTATATATTCAGAGAACCCTCATCTCAATACGAGTCTAAGCATATAAGATTTACCAAATTCGGACTCCATTTGCCCATTCAAAACCTTGATTTTCTAAAGTTCAAGCCTAGGGCTAAATCCTCCATAAATTACCCCAAATTCCTCCGTTTTCATGATATAATTGCATAATATTACCAATACTAATCATAAGATGAGTCCATAGTTGATTACCTGATGATTTCCCTTGAATCTCCCTCAAAAATTGCCCAAATCGCCTCTTAAGCCGAGACCCCAATGTGTGAAATGTTTCTGAAATTTTCTAACTTCTGATACAATTAATCTTCTGTGATTTTCGCTTCTGCGAACTATTTTCCGCTTCTGCGGATCCGCTTCCGTGACACTTTGTCGCTTCTGTGAACCCCAGGCCTGGCTGGCCCATTCCGCTTCTGCGAGCCTGAAGCCATTTCCACGAGGCCGCTCCTGCGGACAAAAGTCCGCTCTAACGAACAGGAGTCCGCTTCTGCGGACTCGTCTAAGCGAAGGCTTGTCCGCTTTTGCGGAATTCCCCAACTCATCTCCTGACCGCTTCTGTGGTCCCCATCCTCGCACCCGCGATGCCGCTTATGCGGACAAAGGACCGCCCCTGCGCCCCTGTCCCCTTCCGCGCTTCAATTTCCGCTTCAGCGGACTCGCCTCTGCGGTTCCATTTCCGCTGGGGCGAAAACAACAGAGGCAGAATTCCAAAACCTGCAATTTCCATGTTTTCTTCTCGTTTAACCATGCGAAATCACCCCGAGGCCCCCGGTACCTCATCCAAACACGCCAACACATCCTAATACCTTATTCAAACTTGTTCCAATCCTCAAAACACGTCTAACAATATCAAAACCCATAATTCACATCGAATTCAAGGCTAAATTTCTTAAAATTTTCCGAATTACATATTCGATCTAAAACCGGACCAAACGACGTCCGAATGACCTAAAATTTGCGGATATATCCAAAATCATTTAACGAAGCTATAGAAATTGTCGGAATTCCATTCCGACCCCGGATCAAAATCTCACCTAGCGTTCGAATTCGCCAAAATTTCAAACTTCGGCATTTCAAGCCTAATTGAGCTACTGACCTCCAAAATGCATTCCGAACACTCTCCTAACCCAGAAATCACCTAACGAAGCTAATAGAGTCATCGGATTTCCGTTCTGAGGTCATCTTAACACTGTTCTGGCTACGGGCCATTTTTCAACTATAAAGCTTCTATTTAGGGACTAAATGTCCCAAAACGCTCCAAATTTCAGAACCGACTCTCCCGGCAACACACAATAGAAGAAATTCACTTGGGGACAGTTAAATTGGGGATCGTGGCATAATTTTATGAAACGACCGGCCGGGTTGTTACACACTATCTTGGATCGCAATTATTCCTTCCTGAATCATTCTTTCTATCTCTCTTTTAAAATCCCGACAACATTCAACATCGTGCCCCAGAGAATTGGAGTGGTATTCACGCTTTTTAGTCGAGTCAAAGCTTCTCGTACGTCGATCCACCCGATTTGGAGGAACGGATGCAATCATGCCATGTCGTCTTAACTTCCCAAACAAGCTTGCATAGGACTCTCCTATAGATGTAAAATTATCTTTCAACTTTTGTTCCCTTCCATACCCCTAGCTTGGATGTGGGTCATAAGGTACTTGAAAATTTTGCAGAGGCTGGTAAATATTTTGTGATGTTCGGGCTCGCTTCCTTGGGTGATTTAAGGGTCGGGCAACATACAGGACTGGATCAACAAAGTATGGAGGGTTCCGAGGCGGGTAGTAATGCTTAAGTGGGCCATGGAAAACCTGATGAGGTTGCATATACCTTTGAGATGTTCTCATAGGACCTCTCCTCGACCCCGACATCATCATGATTTCTTCATCCCTCCCATTCATATCGCTAAATTCACTTTGAACATCCTGAGCTGCATCTTTGAGAGCTGCTTGACTTATAATTTTGCCTGTCTTAAGACCGTCTTCCACCATTTCTCCCATTTTGATTATTTCTTCAAAGGATTGACCAACTGCAGATATCATGTTTTGAATGTAATCCGGCTCTTGAGCCTGAAGGAAAATGGTGGCCAACTCGTAATAATCCATGGGTGGCTTAGCTCTAGCTGCCTTCTCTCTCCATTTGACGGCATATTCCTTGAAACTTTCAGTTGGTTTCTTTTTCAGTTTAGAAAGGGAAATGTGGTTTGGGGTGACGTCGATATTGTAGTGAAACTG